>JAULJZ010110100.1:0-11567 GCA_032270985.1 Heliamphora pulchella
ATATACATATATCAATTTGAAACTCACGTCTAGTGTAAAAAAGACTCAATCAACAGGTCCAATGCATACATCCCAACTCAATTTAGATATATCCATAAATGTGCCACGAGCTCAAGGGACTAGGAATTTAGTAAAAAGGGCCAATATGAATGAAAATATGTTTTTTCAAAACATTCGGTTAAAAATGGGTGAAAAATAATTTTGAAATTTTGACGTATCCTCACTATTTTGATCATAACTTTTTCTATAAAATGAATTTTTTTGTGAGAGTAATCTTGTTGAAAAGAAGACTTATGGGGTTTCGATTTGAGTATAAGTACGACCTAATTTGGAGTCCGAACAAAGGAGATATGATCAAAAGAAGTTGGCCTTGCGCAGTCAATTCGCTCGAGCGGATGTCGGGCGCTCGAGCGCCCAACCTTCTGCCATGTGAGCGCTCGAGCGAACAGGGCTCCGCTCAAGCGCGCTGGTACCCGAGAGAAACCCAGATTTGTCCATGTTTTGAGCTTCAAACCTCCAAACATATAACCCTTATCAAAGATGCTTCAAATCTTTAATTTTAAACTAAAAATACTAGATTCAAGTCTCAAAACTTCTTTTTAATGTAACAAGTCATCAATTTCATGGGTAATCACCTCTCAAGAATCTCCATTTTACGAAAATTAACTCAATCCACACACCAATCTACCAACATGTTAAGCATGTAAATAACTCAATTTTTACTCATATGTAGAAAATATCAACCCAAATCTACGTAAGACATGTGAGATAATTTAGATCATACCTTGGATTTGCTCAAAAGTTTGTGATTTCTTCAAATCTTCCTCCTAGGGTTCGGATGTTGGTTCGACTTGCTTCCTTAAGGATTTATCTTCACTCTACTTGCTCTAAAGCTTGATCTTTACCTTACTCACCCTTGATCTTCAAGATTTAAGAATAGAGAGTTAGAATTTGGAGATATGGTAGCCCTTTCTCTCTCAATGAGAGAAGAAGAGATGAGAGAAGAGAAAGGGAGAAGGGGGAGATGAGAAGAGTCACGTGGGTGGGGTTGGGAATATAAGGGATTTATATATACATATATACATATTTCATATTTTTTCCCAAGGCTCGCGAACCTTCTAGCTTATTCCGATAGCTCGCTCGAGCGGACTTTTACCGCTAGAGCGGTGGTCCCTGAACCAGAAATTTAATATACTCATTTAAAATAAAATCCAACCTTCAACCTCATTCTCACGACCTCATTTCAACTTTTTCCATTAACAGGTTACCAAAATTTATTGTTAATTTAAATCTCTAAAATTATTCCACAACTCATTAATTTGTTCACAAACGTCCATACAGTTAAAACTCATATTCTAACTCTCGTCACATCACAATATTTAATTAAAAGTGAAGAATAATAAATAAATACGTACCAGGTTGTCACACTCCAAGTCCTGAAATAATTGTAGAGACGTCAATTTGACACCGCCGAATCTTAGGCTTATTCGGGTGAGTCCGATGATGAAAATCAAGTGGAATAATATCTCTGAACAATCGCTGGGAAGCAATTCAAATCTAGTACTTCGTGAAATCAAACCATAAAATCACAGTTCTTAAACCTTGAGACCGCAACCTTCAAACCTTGCGACCTAGTTGTTCACTGGCCTAAGTAATTTACCAGCAACCTTTGAACCTTGCGACCGTTATATTGAGTGTTGTGACCGTAATGTGAATATCTTGAAAACCCTAAACTTTGTTACGATCGCAACCGTGATCCTCACGGTCGCAACCGTGATCCTCATGGTCGCAACCTTTGAAGGTGGCGACCGCAACCTTTTTGAGCTCGGTCTGAGTTTTGGACGTGGCAGTACCTCATTGGTTGGTTTTTTCTATATAAACGTACATTCTGTACGATTTTATGAGGAAAAATTTTGACGTCAATATGCTACTGCTTTATCAAGTACAATTCAAGTGCATCGATACTCTACCGTACTCCTAACTCACACCTCGATCCATACTACTGCTCGATCTTGACTCCACTACTAGAATTGGACCGCTTCTCGAGGATTGGACTAACGATTCTACATTCCATGACTTGAGGATTCCCTTGAATTGTCGCGTTTCAGGTAATCTGTTGGAACCCTAATATTTCTCTCCTTACATTTTCTACCCACGTGAGGAGATTGTGTTTTAAATTTGAATTTTAATATTTGAATTACATGGTTATCTTTTAGTTTTGCTATCACTAGGTTTAATTACCTTGTCCATATATTTGATTGTCAATTTTGAGTTGTTGAATCGAGAATATACTTAATTTTAGAAAGTTTGTTCAACTTTTGTTTTAATTTGGTTTAAATAGTCTCAATTATGATTCTATTTATACTACGCACTAGCACTCCAACACATTGTCCATATAATCCATGTCATGCTAACTTTTGATTTAAATCATACATTATGTGTTTGTTTAATAAAGAATTTGCTAACACGAAATAACTATTGTCCGCCCTTAATGTAAGATTATATTTAAAATTAAAAATAAGTAGGGCACGCGTATTGATTGAACTCACAATCTCAATATGCTAACTTCTCATGATTGGGAAATAATTTGCTCCCAGAAGACTTCCTTTGCAAATTCAGTTTAAAGTTAAATAAGTAAATTAATTTAGAAGTAACTTTGAACTGCTAGTATAAAAATAAAAATATTACTTTTTAATATTAAAAGTTTAAGCAGAAAGATTTAAAATTCAATTTTAAGTTAGAATTAAACGAAACCAAAATAAATTTTATGCACTTTTCAAAATGCAATTTTCCCAAGTGCATAGAGCTAACCACATGTCAACCACATTAAATGATTTTAGTCAATATGGTAAAATATTTGGGCTGTTTGGTAGCTTTTAGCTTAATTTTACTAATTTTATCTATAAGTTACAAATTTTTTTAAATATCAATAACTTTTGCTATAATTTATAATTATTTTTTTTTCTATTTTAAGTACAAGTTACAATATTTACCAAATACTCAAATTTTTTGCTACAAGTTTTAATCTATAAACTACTAGTTTCAGTAAAGTCAAACACCACGTGTGGATAACTGAATTTATTTTCCATGGTTGATTATATGATTGAATTTTGTGTACCTAATTTATTTTTGAAATGATAATTTTTGCAAATAAACTACTTTTTCATTTTATTTACTCTTTGAAATGATAATTTTTGCCCTTGAATAAACAAAAATTTAGCTTAGGGCTGGGGCCATTGGTGGTATATAGGTACCATAAGTCAAAAATAAACAGAGGCATGGTTAATTTTGGCCAAATTATGCTAATAGTTCCTGTATTTTGCTCTTGTTTCAATTTAATATCTATCTTTTCAATTATAACGTACTTGGACTCAGAATTTTACAATAATATCACTTAATGGCAATTAATAACATTTGACTTAAATTACTTAAATTTTTTAAGATAAATTAATCACGTGCATAGTTTAGAAGGGTAATTTGAACATTTTATAACTATCTTCTTCTTCAACACTTCGAGAGCTTTTAATGACCCATATTTTGTTATTGGGTTACACCTAGCGGTACAAATATTTATGCATTATGTACAATGGCAGAGCTAGAAATTTAGTTATGAGGGGACACAAAAATATAAATATTAATCTGAGGCCGTAATTCTGAATTTGCAGAAACATCTGCTATATTCATTTTCACCCGATTTTGCTTTAAGATTTGAGAATTGTTATTTCTTCTTTCAGAATTTTTTATTTTTAACTGTGATTTTCTTTTAAAATATTTTTTCATAACTATTTAAAAAAATAATAAATAAATAAATAAAATCAGCCTAATTTCAAGATCAACACTTAAGAACCAAGAGGGCAATACTAAAAATTCTTGTTGATCAAAAAAATATAAATGTAAATATAAATAAATTCATCAATGGAAGAAGTAGATGAGGTTCCTTACAATAGTATTAGATCATAACTGACAAAAATAATTAAGCCAAAATAATACTTTAGTAGCTAATTAATTATGAAAGGAAGGAATTTTCGGGCAATACTAAAAATTCTTGTCAAATAAAATAAATTTAATATAAGTAAGCAAATAAATTAAACAAGTTAAGAATGACTACTTTACCAAATTAAATACATTAAAAATGATTAAAACAACTACATAAGTAATGTAAATGAATAAACAATCAAATTAACCTAGTCACTCCAAAGATATAGAAAATGGAGTTAGAAGGACCGATGATTCAAACAAAGTACCTATATCACTAAGGAATCCTTGAGTCGGGGAATGGTGATGGCCAATTCGATCCTCAAGCGATGATTCAAGCTAGGGTTTCAGAATCTCAATATCAGGGGTTTGGCTCTTGGTACTTTGGTGGAGTTTTGGTGTTGGGGCTCAGAATTGCTCGACAACTCGACAGAGCTTCTCTCTCTAAAATTCTATCCTGAAAATGTACCACGGGGTACAGTATTTATTGAAATTTTCAACCAATGAGATGCTGACGCGTTCTGGGACAAATCAGGCCATTTGGAGGTGGCGGTCGCCGGTTATGTACATGGCGATTGCCACATCAAAAGAAGTTTCTAAGAGGTTTTACTGACGGTCGCCACAAAAAAGTGAAGCTTTCAAGAGGTTCTACTGGCGGTCGCCACAAAAAGTGAAAGTTTTCAAGGGGTTCTATTGGCGGTCGCCACAATGGACGTGACGGTTCAAAATGATTTCATTGGTTTGAAGATTTTGATCATTTGGTTCAAATACCGAATTTGGATCATTTTTCGAGAATCGTACTGAATTACCTTTCCAATCGTTTTCATCATCGGATTCACCTAAGATTAGGCGGGGTCAAATTGAGATGTTTACAGCACCGATCGATGTTTTCGAGAAAAATATAAAATGTGTACTCTCCATGTTGGGCTATAGAATGAGTACTTATCCATTAGATCTCGCGTGACCCAATTGTGATAATTACGCCTGGATCTATAGGTGCTGTCTGAATTTTTAACAATAATTGAATTGAGTTGACAAACCTTAATTGAATGATGTGTATGAGTTTTAGAATTTGGAAAATCTTAAGTGGTTAAAATGTTGAATATACTCAGAATGGAAAAACCTCGAGATGGTTTGGAAATGGAGCAGTGACACGTTGAAACGGTTGAACTTGATAAAGTAGTAGATGGCTAAACTATAATTTTATGAGCGAAAATCCGGTTATGTGAATAGAATATTGTTTTGAAAAACGGAATTTGGTTTGAAAAACGGAATTGATTTTGGAGAAAATTATATGTTGCATTTCACATAACCATCCTTGCATGTCATGCATTTGCTCATTTTTAGTCTATTTTCTACGAGTCTCGACTCATGTTGTACAAACATTTTTAGGTAATAGCGAAAAGAAGGTTGCGGAATGAGAAGGATGGTCACGAAAACTCTTTTTGTGTAATTTTTGATAGAATTACATGTCCATTTGTTGTATTTTTTGAGAATTTAAATTGTAAATATAATTCTTTTTAAATACTTTGGATAATTATGTTTTGAATTAGAGTAACCCGTGATGTAAGACCCTAAAACTATGTATTCATATTTTGTATGCATGTGAGAGCGTTGAGCTCGTATTTTAGATTAAATTCCTTGGTTTTTGAGTGATATATTATAGCTTTAAATGTTGAATTTTTGAGTTTGCGGGTTGAATGAAGTTATTTCATTTCTAAATTTATGTTTAACTTCAATTTTGTGCCTATTCAAAAGCATGTTCAAAGTTTGTAAAAATCAAGCATTTTTTCAACATTTAAAATTTTCAGGTTTTTAGCAAGAAATAAAACACGTTAGGGCACCTCACTGCTCGAGTGGTAGAGAGTCCGCTCGAGCGGACCCTTGCTGGGTGGTGGATATTTTGAGACTTTTGGTTTGAAAAGAAATTTTGATTGGTATATTTGGGATATCCTCTGGAGTACAAATTAGCTTATTTTGGGAGTTATTTTACAAGTAAAATTACTTACTTTCACTCTTATCTTTTACAAGAAAATTGAAAATCTTGTTTCGTTTTTAATATAAAGATTTTCCCTTTACAAATTCTTTTGGTTTGAGTTATTTAACCCGAGTTCTTTTCTTATCTATCACATGGGTTTTTATTGTTATATTTTTGGGATGTAACAAATCTACGTGGATTGTTACAAATGCTATCATATTTAACATTGGTTCCATCAAAAGCTCTGTGGCGATGTGGACAAGAAAATAGATATCTTAGAGAATGAAAGACGCCCTAAAGTTATATACCTTACGCACGCTAATAACATATTTTATGTTTGCTAATTAGCTGCTTTTGTTTTTGCTAATTGACTGCTATCTATATTCTAACTAGGAGAAGAATACGAGTTACGTGACGAGAGTATCGTATAATTAAGTGAAAAATATTGTAATACTCTATTTCACATCGATAAAGGATAAAAATTAAATTTGATATATAAATAAAATATTTCATTTAAGTTAAGTTGGAAAAACTTTTAAAATATTCTTCATATTTTTCTGAGGCCACAAGAAAGTTGTATTTTTTTCTCATTGGTTTGAACCACCTCTATAATGGAATGCTCTATATCTTTAATAGGCTACTTTTAGCCATTTTCTTTATGACTTGGTCCCCATTTGTCCAGATCATCAACAATTGTTTTCACAGTTCATGAAGCTTTGAAGAATTGGTGGAAAAATATCATGATCACAAAAAGGTTATAAATACAGAAATTAGCCTGTGTTTAGATTAATTTTTTTTTAGTAATTTTAGGTTTTTGAGCTTTTTTTTGTAAAAAAGTAAATGTCAAATCGTATAGAAAAAGTAAAAAAAAAGTGAAAAAGCCAAGTTAAGCCAAACCAGTTGGTTTTTTTTTTTTACTTTTAAGCCAGGCCAAATGCATGCTTAATTACAGAAGTATTGTAAAAATTATATTAATTATCTATACGGATGTAAATTTTATAACAGCTTCGTGTTTTTATAAATAAAAAATTAATTAAAAAAGTGTTATAAAAATGATTTTAATTATTTATATGGATGTAAATTTTATAATACCTGTGTGTTTTGTATGCATATAAATAACTAAAATTATAATATTTATATAATTAATTTTTGTATAAATAGCATTATCATACCATCACTTGTAATTAGTTGACCATGAAATGCTTTTGAACAATAATAATAATAAGAAATGATATTAATAAGAGTTATAAATATCTGTGACAAATAAAAAATAATAGTTGATGAATTATTAGAACTAAAAACATATATAAAAAATAAAAAATAAAAAATAGAGACAAAAGATGATAGATAAATATAATAATTTTATATTTTAACCTATTATATTTTTAAAAAATAATATTTATATATTATTTATAAATATAAATTTATTTATTTTATGTAACCAATAGTATGCGAGAAAAGTAAATAATCCCCGGCGTGATTTATTGGGGTGTTTGACAAAACTATTGTTATTAATTTTTAATTTTTTATTACTAATTTTAGTAATAAATTATAAATTTTTTCAAAAATTAACAACTTCTGTTACAACTGATAATTATTTTTTCTCTATTTCAAGTACAAACTATAATTTCCATCAAAAACTTACAATTTTTGTTTTAAAATCTAATGTATAAATTATTAATTTCAGTAATGCCAAACATTATTATTATCGAGAATGGAAAACAAATTTATACTCACCGGGGCAAAGATATATAGGAGCGGGCAAAGCATGAAAAATTGACATCCTTAACACTTTGTTTATTTTTGTCTTCATTATGTATATTCTTTTTATTTTTGTGATTAATTTTTTTTTATTTTTTAATTCATCTCAATCAAAAAATGAAAAAAGTAAGCCGAATTTAAGCAAAAAAAAACTTAATTTATTTACTTATTTTGACTTATTTTCATTTGTTCCGATTTTTAAAATTTTTTGATGAAATTATTTTATTTTTTTATTCATTCCAACGATAGAATTCTAAAAAATAAAAAAAAATAGAACAAATAATAGAAAAACCACTAACAATAAAACTTAACAGAGTATAACAGGTCAAAAATCCATGATTTCAAATAAAAAAAATATAATAATATTTAGTCAAGACTTTGATGGTTGATATTTGGGAAAATTATTCGTAGCTCTCTCCTGTAATATCCTAAATAAATCTGAATCATATATTTACATAAAATATGTAAGATCTATATAAATATAATAAGTCTACAGACACTCTCAAAGTATACTTCTTCAGTCACTCCTGCTGAGTTGGCTCAGGGGTTTTTTTCTTTCTTTTTTTTTAAGTGAACTGAGGGCATTTTTTTATAGAGAGAGAGGGGTTAGGGGTTCTATATTGCTTGCCACAATTCTATTCCTAACCAGTTTCGATCTCGAACTAACTTACTTAATAGGTTAGAAAAGAGATATTCAGAAAATTCGATTTCCTGTCCTATCTTAAGATCTTGACTCAAAAGAGAAAAGAAGACTGAACTAAAAAAGATATCACTTTCGACAATTGAACTTCACTTTTAAATTTAATTTTTAAATTGTATCATTTTTTATGGAGGAGAATAGGTTGGATTTATGCTACCGCCCTACCAATGCAAATCTTATATCTCCGATCAAGGACAGGAGTGGGATCTGTTGGAATTTTTCTGAATTCAATTAGATTTAATTTCTGAATTCAATTAGCAATTAAATTGGCTATTCAATTGGCAATTGAATTCCGGCAATTCAATTGAATTCAATACCCGAATTCAATTGACAATTGAATTAGCCATTCAATTGCCAATTCAATTCTAATGTAATCCTCCATGAAGAAAATTCTATATAAAGGCTCCTATAGTATTCTGGATACACACAGAGAATAGAAGGTAAGTGAGGAGATACAGAATACAGTGAGAGGAGGAAGAGAGATACAAATTCTGATAGTATGTTGTGAGAGATAGAAAGACAAACGAGGTATGTTCGTAGCCGATCCTTGGTGTTGTTCCAACGTTCGGGTCAACCGTTTTATCTTGGGAGAGTGATGTTGGTGGAAAATATATAACACTCTCGGTAGGCAGTGAATCATTCTTAAGAAAACTGCATTTGCAGGATTCGGTTTGCACATTCTGTTCATGTTATTTTTTGCAATATTATTTTCTGTAAATTCTATTTATTATAATCGTTGAAAGTTAATAAAGATATATTTTCTAAATCACCGAGTATGCATCTTGTGGCGTTATATTTCTCCCAACAATCTTAAGAATGACTAAGTTTTTTAAAACCTGCTCGGTTTGGATCTTCAATTTTCTTGACCAGAAAATACATATTTATACTTCTAACATATTCTGTGAGTATGTTCAGGTTTTATGGATTCGTTGCAGTACGAGAACAATTATCTTATTCAGGATAATATGTTTAGAATAATCCAAACCACAGTGGTTTTCTCTCCTTCATCATCCAGTCGCTGTTCTGAAATTTGAGAATTTGGTCGTTTGTGTCGACACCTTTTTATTTGTGTCGACAATTTTTCACACTTTTGACACTTTTGCCATCTTGTGTCAACACATTTTCTATTGGTATCGACCCCTTTCCTTCTGTTAGTGTTGAGTTAAACTCTCGATTCTTTTGTGTCGACACCTCTCTCTGTTTGTGTCGACACCTACCTTTGTTTGGAACTCTCAGTTCTTTTGTGTCGACACCTATTTCTGTTTGAATCTCTCGATTTTTTTGTGTCGACACCTGGGGTGTTTGTATCGACACATTCGCTAGTTGCTGTTTACGTTGAATCTTTCGGCTCTTTTGTGTTGACACCTGGGGTGTTTGTGTCGACACCTTCGATGGTTGTGTTGACACCTTTCTCTGTTTGTGTCGACCCTGGGTTGTTTGTGTTGACACTTTTCCATGTTTGTGTCGACACCTTTGTTGTTTGTGTTGACACTTTTCCAAGTTTGTGTTGACCCTGGGTTGTTATTGTCAATATTGTAAAGATCTAATATGTGAATTGATCTTATTTCAGAAAACATGTCGACTGAAAAATAAGCTGCTCCTGAAAAGCAAGTCGCTCCTATGCCTGGTGTTCCAACTGTTCCTTTGTCTCACGTGGATAAGTCAAGAAAGTTTGGAGGAGGAGGTGACTTTAAGAGATGGCAACAGAAAATGGTGTTCTACCTCACCACTCTAAATCTGGCCAGATGCCTGACTGAAGAAGCTCCAGTTGCTGATGAGAAAGTAGACACTCAAAAATTGATGGCAGTTGATAATTGAAAGAATGCTGATTATCTTTGCAAGAATTATATTCTGAATGCTCTAGATAACTCATTGTATTATGTATTCAATGAGGAAAAAATTGCTAAGAAACTATGGGAGTCCTTAGATCGAAAGTACAAAATTGAGGGTGCCGGGTCTAAGAAGATCATAGTGGGCCGATTCCTTAATTATGTGATAAATGACTCAAAACCTGTGACGGTTCAAGTCCAAGAGCTTTAGATTTTAATCAATGAGATCAAAGCAGAAGGGATGTTACTGAGTGAAGTATTCCTAGTGACTGCAGTCATCCACAAACTTCTTAAAACATGAAAAGATCTAATGTCCAAGAACAAGGAGATGAATTTGGAGGCTCTATTCTTCAAATTTAATGTTGATAAAAAAAATCGAGCAAGGAGCAAGAGTGTCAGGTCCAACTCCAACATGGCCAAGAGGTCATATTGCCAAAAAGCAGAAGGAGAAATTCTAAGGAAAATGTTTTAATTGTGATAGGTTTGGGCATCGTGCTTCAGAGTGTAAGAAGCTAAAGAATTTTCAAGTTCAAGCTCATATGGCAGAGGCAACTGAGGGAGTCTCAAATAATTGATCTCTTAACCGTGGTTTCTGAGGTGAACATGGTAGATTCAAATCCATAATAATGGTGGATAGACACAGGGGCCACTCGCCATGTCTGTTGTGACAGAAAAATGTTTAAATTTTTTGAGATGGGGACCTATGGTCAGAAGCTGTATATGGGAAATTCAGTTACCTCAGATGTGTTAGGGCAAGGTCAGGTGATCCTCAAGATGACATTTGAAAAGAGCTGACATTGAATAATGTGCTCTATGTGACATATATTTGAAAGAATCTGATATTTGGGTCTCTGTTGAGCAAGCACGAGTTTTGAATGATCTTTGAGAAAGACAGAGTTACACTGTCTAAGGCATGGATGTATGTGGAGAAAGGATATGTGACCAATGGTCTATTCAAAATGAATGTAATGACTGTCATTACCACTGCTAATAAAATGAAATCCCCTGTTACTTATGTGCTTGAGTCTTTTATTTTGTGGCATGGTAGACTATGTCATATTAATTATGATTCTATGCATAAATTAATTAACTTGGAGCACATACCTGGGTTTGATATTGATAAAACTCACAAGTGTGAATCTTGTGTGGATGCTAAGTTAACTAGGTCTTCATTTCACTTGGTTGATAGAAGCACTGAGCCATTGGGTTTAATTCACACTAAAGTGTATGATCTAAAATGTGTTCAAACTCCCAGTGCTAATAAGTACTTCATCACGTTTATTGATAATAGTACAAAGTACTGCTATGTATACTTGCTAAAGAG
>JAULJZ010110111.1:0-11566 GCA_032270985.1 Heliamphora pulchella
TTACCATTATCTCCAAATGTCACATAGCCTCCATCTTTAGGTTTTAAGCTCAAGAATTTTGTTTTGTCTCCCGTCATATGTCTTGAATATTCACTATCCATGTATCATTTTTCTTTAGATGCAGTGGACTTCAAGCATACATACAAAACAAATTAGGTGACTTTCTCTGGTACCCAAATCTTTTTGGGTCTTTTAGGATTAGTGTCTTTAATTTTTCACACCAATTTTGTGATACTATTCTTTCTTTTCATTTTTAAGATCTTCATAAGGTGACATAGATTCACAAGAACTAGATTCATTACAAGAAGTAGATTCAAGTAAAATATAATTGGGCTGAGAATTTACCTCCTCTTCCATGCTAGCCATCAAGTAAAAATTTGTAATTTTTTCATCGCTAGAACTTTCGGTTGACTTGTTTGAATCCGTGTTATCCCAAGTTGTAGCTTTCATGGCCTTCTTTTTCTTCTTTAGATTCTTTTTGAGTAGAGGACATTCCGGCTTGATGTGTCCCACTTTCTTGCAATTGTAGCATGTAAGAAGCTCTTTCTTGTAATATCTCTTGCTTGAATCACCCTTATCAAATCTTGTGCCACGAAATTTTCTTGCAAAGCGTTTATCTCTCTTAAAAAACTTTTCGAGTCTTCTAGTAATGAGAGCTATATCATCATCATCAAGCTCTTCATTTTCTTCATCACTAGAGCTTTCTTTTGAAACTTTTAGAGCAATAGATTTCTTCACTTTGTTTTGCTCGTTAACTCTATCTTTGATCTTGAGTTCATACGTCAAGAGAGATCTAATGAGTTCATCCAACGTCATTATTCTTAGATTTCTTACTTCCGAAATAGCCGTTGCCTTAGCTTCCCAAACGGGTGGTAAGGTCTTGAGTACTTTCCTTAACAATTCATAAGATTGATAAGTTTTTTTAAGAGTATTGAGAGAATTGATGATATGAGTAAAACGAGTATACATGCTAGAAATGGATTCATCATCACTCATTTTAAAACCTTCATATTCACTAATTAATCTATCAATTCTAGAATCTTTAACATCTTGTGTTCCTTCATATGTAATTTCTAATTTCTCCCATATTTCTTTAGCATTATTACATGTCATGATACGATTGTATTCATTAGCATCAAGAGCACAATATAAAGCATTCATAGCACTAGAGTTTATTTGAAGTAATTTCATATCATTTTCATTCATCTCTTCATCTAGTTTTGCAACTTCTTTTCCTTCAACAGTTTTAGTGGAAATGAAATTACCTTGGACAATCACTTTTCAAGCTCTCAAATCTAATGTTTGGATGAAAATTCTCATCATTTGTTTTCAAAAAGTGTAATTAACACCACAAAAGATATGAGGTATTGTTGAAAATTGATCCTCTCCAAAAGGGATACACCTATACTAGCCATAGATCTTTTCACAAAAACTTGTTAGGTAAAAATGTGACCTATGATCTGATACCAATTGTGAGTGTAATGAGATCCCAAGAGGGGGGTGAATTGGAGATTTTAAAATTTCTTTCAAGATATTCAATTTTAATATATGCAATATATAATTTCTTGATCTTATACGGATAAGCTATTATTCAATCAAATGTAAAGATAAGAGTTCGAAGGTTAGAGAAATTGAAATCGAGATTTTTACAAGGTTTGGCACACCGGCCTACGTCCTTACCTCTAGCAACACGCTTAAAGATTTTCACTAGTCCCTCCTTATAGATAGAGATGCCTCTCTCCTTCACGAGGCGGAGAAACCTTTACACGAAGAGCGTACAAGCTCTTAAACTCAAGTGATATTTCCTCACTTGAACAAGGCTTAAGACCAAACCTTCACAAATGTTTGATGAAAAGAGTGTACAAGAATTGGCTCATTCAATGAGCAAGCGAGTACAACAATATGGTACACTAATTCACTCTCAAAGAATATATCAAATGAAACTCAATGAGATTTTCTAAGTGTTTCACACAAGTATAAGTAAGAATGTGAAGAATGAGTGCACAAGTTTGCGTAGTAAATGAGTATTCTCTTTGAAAAGCTTCTTGTATATCTTTGTATTGATAATATGGTCTCTTTATAAGCAAAATCTCGAACTAGCCATTGTGGCTAAAGTGCACACTGAAAAACTAGCCATTATGCAGTCACATCACTCATTCAGCCCAATTCAGTCGACTGAGGAAAAATGTCCAGTCGACTGAACCTGTAAAATGGCCTTTCAGTCGACTGGGTTTAAATGGCCAGTCGACTGAACCCTTTGAGGATCTTCAACTTGATTTTTCAAAAACATTTTCAATCGACTGGGATTGAAATTCAGTCGACTGAACCTCTTAAGAGCATCAAATTGATTTTCCAGTAGATTTTTCAGTCGACTGAAATTATGATTCAGTCGACTATACCTTTGAGGTTCAGTTTTCAAACTTTAAATATCGTTTCATGAAAGTTTTGAATTGAAGAATAAAATTTTTATTAATTTGATGTGTTTAAAACACCATGTAAACATGTTTAAGAAGTTTCTCAATGTGAGCAGAAGTTTGGTTCTTAAAACAATTTATCCTTTTAAGAAATAGTTATGTAGGAGTTATACTTCTTCACATTTGGTTTCCTATGAGATTCAAAGGATATATAGAAAGAGTAATGAACTTACATTGATCCTATTTTGCAATACAAATAAAAAAAACTTTAGACTAAGTCTTCAATCTTTCGTCTTTTGCATTCGTCTAAGAACTTGTCATCGAAGTATTTGACTTGAATATGCTTTATGGCTTTTGACTTTGTAACTTTAATTATGCTTAACATGTATTTCCTGTAAATAATCTCAATTTGCATAATTAGATATTTCGATTTGTTATCATAAAAAAAGATCGTTGAAGTCTTATTAGGCCAACAGCTCAGTCAACAAAAGAAAAAATGTTGCACTTGCTAAAAAAAAAATTACATAATCATGGTACACAATAATCTATATATCTATGGATGATGGTGGAGATGGTGGACATTTTTATTGAATGTACAATTGAGATCATTTATGGGAAGCGCTCAACAGTAAAGTCGGAAGGTTATTTCAATTTGGTTCAGTTTGAAATAATGACTTATTTTTTTATTTTATTTTATTTTATTTATTTTCTTTTTTAATAAGAAATTTTCATCGTTTGCTCAAATTATTAAATTTTTCAAACTCGAATCATCGAGACAAGGTAGAATTGTTTTTAAAAAAATAAACCAAAATATAAAATAAAAAAAATTTAAAAAGACAAAAATAAGCACTAGCCAGATTTTATGTTGCTTACTTTTTTGTCTTTTGTGATTTTATTTATTTTTTTGTTAAATTTTCTGAATCATCTAGACAGGAGGAATAAAAAGAGTAATGTTTTTTAAAACAAAAAGTTAAAAAAATACTAAAAAAACAAAAATAAGCAACTACCACACAAATTAGCCTAAACAGGGCATTAAAATCATATTTAGAGTGATGGGCAGGATTAGTATAGATTAAATGTTTCAAGACTATGAAATCCTGTTATATCAAATCATTTGAATTAAATATTTTAATTTTAATTCAATTATTTGTAAGTTTACTCCATAGAATAATTACTTATTATACACAACTCAATTTAATCATTTATTCGTTTTGTAAAAATTAAATAAAATAAATAATTTAATAACAAAAATATTCATATAAATAATTTGATATTCAATTTTTTTAAATTGTTCTTGATTTCGCTTTCAGCCTAGCGATGACAATAATCTTATCATTGCCTATCTATTAAAGCTCAATTTCACATAATAATTATTTTTTATTTTTTTTAATTTGCTTATTCATATTTTAATAGAAATTATCTAGGGCTATTAATTTTTGCAGTTTATATAAGAGGATAAATAAGTAATTTTATATTTAATCCCATGAAATTTGTTATCCTAGGCCATGTTTGTTTTGAAATAAACATATTTAAAATTTGATTGACAATCATAAAGACAATTTTTATCTCATGATTGATTTCAACTAATGAGAACGAAGAAACTATCTAGGAAGGTGATATTGATAATTTAAGATTGAAAAATTCATACTCAAATGCCAAAAAAAAAAAATTATTATTATTATTATTATTATTATTATAGAACAGTATTATACATTCTTTCAAGAAAAAACAGTTTTTTGTTATTAATTTTTGAAAAACAATTTATTTTTATTTATAGGAAAACAGTTTATCCTTTTTTTTAAAAAAAAAACTGCTTGTTTTTTTACCTAAAATGTTTATTATTTTTTTAGAAAATAACTGTTTTTTGTTTTAAAAAATTCTT
Organism: Heliamphora pulchella; assembly: GCA_032270985.1. Lineage (NCBI taxonomy): Eukaryota > Viridiplantae > Streptophyta > Magnoliopsida > Ericales > Sarraceniaceae > Heliamphora > Heliamphora pulchella. The sequence goes on from JAULJZ010110111.1 coordinate 4,297, forward strand.
TTTAATTATTTTAAAAACTTTTTTTTATATATTTCTTTATTTTAAAAAATGTTTTTTTTTTGTTTTTTTTTTAAAACTTTCTTTTTATTTTTCTTTTATTAAAAAAAACTGTTTTTATTTTTTATTATTTTTTTAACTATTTTGTTTTTATATTCTGTTTTTTATATATTTTTCTAAACCACTTATTTATTTTTAACTATCTTTTATTTATTATTTTTATTTTAAAAACTATTTATTTTCTTGTTTCTTTAAAAACTGTTTTTTCAATAATTTTTTCTATGTTAAAAACTATTTACTTTTTTAGTTTAGTTCATGTTGATTTTGGTACAATTGTGTGGCGTATTATTGCCATTTATACATAAGGCTTGTTTTCAAATTTACAAATAAAAGACTAAAAATAATAATTTTTAGTCTCATTAAATAACCAAATATGGGAATATAGACAAAAAAAGGAATTACCAATGCATTGAGATTGCTATCCTATGACTATTAGTGAGGAGAAACTAAATACCTCCAATTCTTACCCTCAAAACAAGCATAGCCCTAGGGTTATGTATCCCATTCTCCCGTGGGACTAATTATCTTTCATTCCATAAGATTGAGACTCATCTAGAATAATTAGTTCCACCACTATTTTAATAAACAAACATGAAATTAAAAATCTCTTATAGACAAATAGTCCAGTCTAATGTTGCAATCCCACACTCTAAACATGACCTAAGAGTTGTATGAAGGATACATGATTTTAGTTGGATCAAATTGTATTGATAGTGCCTTCAAGCACGAGTTATACCTAATTCTTCTTTGCCTCAGAGATGTTGATTAACGAACATAAACAAATGATGAGGGAATACCCCCTTTTTTCAGTGCTTTAATAGCGGGCGTAACAAACCTGACCTTGTTGTGTATCACCAGCAGCAAAGAAGAATCTGCTGATATAGCTTCCGCCGGTCTTCCATACCTATATTATTGTATCAACCAAGGCTGATTTTGCACCTCAATAGTCAATTCCTTCTCATATCCTACAATGTGCATAACAATCAAGGTACCCGCTATCCTATATGACGGAGCTCACCATCAACTTATTTGTATACTCGCTTCCTCTTCAAGAGGGTAGGAACTATGGCCACCAATCCAATAAGGAAAAGTACCAACAATGTTTTAAAATCATATAGATCCTTGACCGACTTCAGATCTCCAAGAGCAAGGCCAGCCTGATGACAACAAAATAGCAGCAACAATTAAGGGTAGATAGTATCACAAGGAGAACAAAAGAAGCCTCACACGTCTCGATCCACAATTTGAAATAGTCAAAACCCCACTTAGTATACATATTATGTAGTATTACTATCGGAAAATGCTCAATTTGTAAAGCTTTCAAATAATTATTTTAAATGACTGTCGGGCTCCTCTCTGGATCTAAAATAAGCTTCAGCATATTATATTGAACATTTCAGAATTTTGACTAATAAATTTTATAAACCTTTTAAGTAGTCTAATTACTGTAGGTACATGTGCCCATCTCCATTACATGGCATTGACACTTCACCATAATTGGCTCCACGTGTATCTCGCCTCAAGGTCCTATATCTAAGGATCTCACCCCATCGGTGACCTCTGAGTGGGATCCATGATGGCCAATCTGGGATCTCTAATTTGTACTTGGCAATGAACGACCTAGGCTAAGGCAAGGTCAAGCATTTCACTCGGAATAACTGAAGGATAATCGAGGGATCACTAGAGTTGAGGTATTATCAAGGTTGTTTGTTCCATTTCCACACTACCGACCTTGACCAGTGTTAAATGAGAAAGTTCTACCAAAATATTGATACCAGCATTGGTGTGACTGAGTCTGTATCAAAAGCGCGCCCAACATTGCACTGCCATGAAAGGGATTTGTGCGTAGACCTCCCATACTTCCTTTTGCCGACGTCAAAATAGGTCTAAGCCATAACAAATGATCCTTTGACCTCTCTTGATATTGTAAGGGCAGAGGTCAGGTGACTCTAGCCTGTCAAACCATGTTAGAAGAGCTCACCGTCCCAGGTGAGCTGTTCTTAATGGCCCAACATTCTCCACATAAGGAGAATGAATCCCCTTCGTTGACAAACAAAATTCCAACTCAACTCAAATTATCTCTCATCACTTGGCTCACAAAATGTCCAAAGTCACCCTCTCTCTCTCTCCTAAGAATGCCTCAACTCTCTCCTCCACTACCTTTGGCGATCTTAGACCATGTAAGTGTCCGCCATCTTCCCAGACTATCATATTCAACACCCATTTTCCACAATTATCTCAATAGATCGAATAAATGTCCTCTTCTAGGCAAGATAATGTTTCAAGCTTTGAGCTCATGCTTATATTTCTAGTAATATATTCAGAGTAGGAGTGTCCATGTATTGGGTTACAGTCACCCGATCACATGCATTCAATTCTTAATTGTGACACCCGCAACCAACCAACGAGTTCAACGACATTCGAGCCCAAAGGTTTGACAGCCCCACATTTGCGGTTTGGCTTGGCAATTCGAACCTTGCTTATTTTGGGCTTTTTTCTTGAGCCCGTTCTATTTTTGAACCAATTTTCAAATAAAAATGTTTATTTTTGACAAATTTAAAGCTCAAAAGTCATAAATTGTCAACTAAATCGTCCATAAATCCAAATTATAAAATGTTCACACAAAAATACCAAAACAATACAAAACCTAACCTCATAAAAAAATCCAAAAAATTAAATATTTGTTGATCTGATTAGGTTCGATGGGTGACTATACTTAAGACCCGTAACTCGACCATCATCTGAGGAAAAAATCTAAGAGGCCTACTATAATATCAGGCAACTAAATAAAAAGAGGGATAAATAAAAGTTAATCAAGAGATTCGAAATAAAATTCCTGACAAAACCGTATAATTAATTTTAACACCGAAACTCAAAATTAAAATCTTATAAAATACCGATAATCGTAATTTTCGAAATAAAACCATATCACATAGTTCGAGAATTTTCGTAATAATTTCGTCTAAACGATAATTTATAAAATTAATACAATATTTTATAAAATTTCGACCCAACTGGTTTAGCTCTTCAGAATAATACAATATTTGAGAGTTCATTATAGAAATAAATAAATAATAATAAATTAGCAGAAAAACTATAAATAAAATTCCTGACAAAACCTTATAATTTATTTTGAAACCGAGACTCATAATCTTACATCTTATAAATTATCATAAATTTTAAACAAAACTAAAATTCGTATTTCGAAAATTTTTGTGATAATTCTAAGTATACAAAAATTCATAAAACGACACTAAATGCATATACTTAATTTTTGAAAAAATTTCGAAACTAAAATTTTCATCGAAAATTTCTTGCGACAGAAAATACATCTCATATTGCCACTTGGCAAACCAAGTGCATGCAAAAACACACATATATGGCCACCTGTCTGGTATTTTGCCTATAAATAGTGTATCAGTCATAATCAACGCACAAAAACAAATAAAACTGTAGAAGAAGAAAATTTTCTCACAAAGTAACCAGTGAAGAAGATGCAATCTGAGGGTAGGGAGAAAACAAAAATATAGAGGAAACCACATAAGGAGAGGCAGAGAGAGCAAGGGGAGAACCAGCCCCCACCGCGATCACCCACACCTCCACTGGATACCTTCCACTGCTACCCTCCGCCGGCGCTGCCACCGCCGCCAACACCAGCCGCTGGCGCCACCACCCTACCCCACCGATCTCGGTCTGTTCCTCTCTCTCTCCCTCCCTTTCCCCTGTCTCTCTCCGCTCACCCTCTCACCTCTCGTTCTCTCCCTCCCCCTCACTGTTTCTCCCTCTCCTTCTCCTCACCAAACCACCATCACCACCACCTCCTAACACCACCCCCACCCAGCCACCACACACCACCACCACTAGCTACATGCACCCCCAACACATCCATGCACTACCACCACCACCACACCACCACCCCCCACCAACCCCATACCACCACAACACCATCATGGAGCCACCCGGCACCACCGCAACCACCCCACACCACCCTGAACCACCGGTTGACCAAATAACCGTTTCGAGTAATTTTGGAAATCGATTTCACCGCACCACCTCACGGCCACCTTTGCGTAACCGCAAACGGAAGTCAAAATCGATGTCCTGGTTGTCCATACGGCAAGTTCGAAGCTGGACTCTCTCTCTTTCCTCTTTCTCCCACGCCTATGCTTATTATTTTTCATGCATGCATATGTTTCAATTTTATGGTTTCTAATGGGTTTTTAGTAGTTTTTAATGGTTTCAAACTTTGTTTTTTTTAAACAATATTTTAAGATTAAGATAAAATAAATTTTTATAAAGATAAAAGGTTTTAAATACCGTAAAATGAAATCTAGAAATTCTAAAATTTAGAATAATTTGGCAAAAATATAAGTTTTTTAGTAAATAATTAATATTTTTGTGTGTGTATTTAAAACGTAACAATTTACAAAATTATTCGAATTAACTAAACAAATTAAATAAATAAGGAAAAATTTTACAAATAAAATTTATAGCTAAACTTTATTGTTATTTGGAAATTTTTAATCGTGAAGTTAATAAATGAAAAATTTTAAAAGAACGTAATTATATTTCTAGAAAAATTATGTAGGGAAGCGTAAAACTTAAGATTTTAAATCATTATAATAAAAAATTTACTAAAAGTCTATGTTAAAAGTCATATTACTAAAAAAAGGAAAATTTTATATCATAAATAAAGTTAGGAGTTACAAAAAGACGTAGTATCCCACGTTTACATGTGAATTTGTTTTTCTTGTTAGGCACCAAAATCTTGTCGTCGGAAATTTAAGTTAGGAGTCATAAAAGAGGAAATAGTCTTCGTACGCTTAAGTTAAGGTGAGAATGCTTAGTATTATTTTGAACCAAAATACATAAATTATGCTTTAAAACTTGCTTTATTACACATGTTTCGAGCCATGTAAACTCGTGATAGCTTGATTTTATATTCAAAATGCCATGAGATTTTTGAATATGCTATTCGTATCTTTTGAAAATTATGTGTGAAAGAAAAGTTTTGATAATATTATATTATGTTGTTCCAAAGTATCAAGTTACAAGGGTTTACAACCTTTATATCCAGTTAGAAGAGGTTACTTAACTATGGATTTTATTTGTCCCTATAAAGAAGGTTTCCCATTGAGCGGGCGTTATTTTGCTTTAAAGACCTTTCGGGCTAAGTTTCGGGTTATAGCACATACCACTCGTGATTGGTGGAGAGTGACCCTCATTTCATCACGTTGTTATTCGTGCATTGAGAATTGAGGTTACGATACCGTCGGAACTCCCGATCGTGAAATTCACGACTACTAGGACACTATAGGGTATGAGTTGTAAAGGAAACATGGTTGTTTTGAATTATGACAGTTATGCCGAAAGCTTTACTTTTAAATACGAGACAGTGAATTGTGATTGTCGAGCTTAACCAATATTTTTGCAAACATTGAGCAAATTCTTCACAAATTATGAGATTTTGTAAAAAGAATGATTCTTATGTCTCTTGTGAAAAAGCGAAATGTTGTTAGTATTCATAAATATTTGTTTTGCATACTATTCATTATCTTACTAAGTGTACTCTCATGTAACCTTGTGATTGCAAATAACAGGAATGATTAGATGATGATCCACCACAGTCGCCAGTCAGATGCCGTTTTATTTAATCTCATTAATATAATGTCAAAAGTTGAATAGTAAAAAAATGAATTTAGGGTTTGAAGAAGAAAGAATGAGAGATTGAAAAGAAAAAAAGAAATGAGAAGAAAGAGTTTTAAGAGGTTAATTAGCCTTCTTCACCCACATACCATTTATATATATTAGGTCAAAGATAAAGATAAGTACAACAATCCTATTAAGGAAATAAAGGAAAAATAGAAAAGAATGAAACTAATAAACTCTCAACACTTCCCCTCAAGCTGGAGCATAAATGTCAAACAAGCCCAACTTGATAAGCATACGATGAAAAGTAGAACATGGCAGCGGTTATGTAAGAATATCGCCCAATTAGTCTTCAGAACGAATATAAGGTGTGGCAATCTATTTATGCAACAATAAATCCCGAATGAAATGGCAATCAACTTCAATGTGCTTAGTGCGCTCATGAAACACTGGATTATTAGCAATAAAAATAGCGGTCTGATTATCACAAAACATTCGCATAAGAAATGGTGTAAAAATGCCAAAATCTCGAAAAAAATAACAAACCCACAACATTTCAGAGGCGGTGTGAGCTATGGCCCGATATTCGGCCTCAGCACTGGAACGAGCCACCACATGTTTTTTACTACGCCAAGTAACCAAATTGCCACTAACAAGAGTACAATAGCCAGACGTAGATCGCCTATCAGATCGGCTATCGGCCCAATTAGCATCACTAAACCCGGTGACAGTCAAGTAATAAGACGGGCGATAAAGTAAGCCATGGCCGGGAGCACTCTTTAAATAGCGAAAAATACGACAAACGGCCTCATGATGTGGCTGTCGAGAAGCATGCATAAATTGGCTTACAACACCAACTGCAAAGGTAATATCCGGGCGAGTAACAGTGAAATAAATTAACTTGCCAACAAGGCGGCAATATCGACCAGGATCATCAAAAAGATTGCCCTGTTCAGCATCAAGTTTAACAGAAAAGTCCATTGGAGTATCAACAGGCCGAGCACCAAGAAGACCAGTTTCAAAAAGAAGATCAAGCACATATTTTCGTTGAGAAAGAGAAATGCCCTTAGAAGAACAAGCAACCTCAAGCCCAAGAAAATAGCAAAGAGCACCCAAGTCCATAGTATGAAACTGTGTGTCCAAGTGGGTTTTTAGATCAAGAATACCTACAGCATTATCACCCAAAAGAAGAATATCATTAACATATACAATCAACACAATAGTGCCTCCAGAAGAGCGACGAATAAAGACAGAGTGATCAGATGTAGAACGTTGGAAGCCATAAATAAGTACGACGGAACTAAACCGATCAAACCAAGCACGAGGAGATTGTTTTAAACCATAAAGCACCTTACGCAAACGGCATACAAGATGAGCACTCCCATTCACACTATAGCCAGGCGATTGGTCCATATATACCTCTTCCTGAAGGTCGCCATGAAAAAAAATATTTTTAATATCAAGTTGATATAAAGGCCAAGAACGATTAACCGCAACAGAGAGAAGGATGCGAACGGAGTTAAGACGAGCCACGGGAGAAAAGGTTTCTAAGTAATCAACACCA
>JAULJZ010110122.1:0-11566 GCA_032270985.1 Heliamphora pulchella
CTATACAATCGACTTTGTTCCGTTTACTTGCACAGGAAGGTAAGGAGTATCGGGGGAAAACGAGGAGAGCGAGGCTGATCTTCAATGGGGCGATCAGCGAAGCAGAGCTCACTGAAATCGACTGCTGTGGTGGTCGGAGCCCTAGCTTTCGGGTGGCTAGCCATTGAGCTTGCCTTCAAGCCGTGGCTCGACAAGGCTCGAGCCGCCATGACCAAATCTGACCCGAGTCGGGATCCCGACGACGCCGATGCCGATGCCGCCGCCGCCAATAAAAAGTCGACGGAAGACGACGACGCCTCCGACGAACGCCTCTGAAGCCCAAATTGAAAATCCTAGCGGTTCTGTTTCCGTAGATCTGTTATGATCGGTAGGGTTTTACACCTTGATATATGGTAAATGGTAATAGCTTTGTCATTTCAATTTCTATTTGTGATAGCATAAATTGGGGGTGAAATTTTCTGATGTTGAGTAGATTGCATTTAAGCGGTAGACTTTTTGCTTCATCACAAAACAATTGTTTTGAATATATGCGGCGTCAAGTTTGGCGTGGGAGTGTTTGATTTTTTTGGGGCTAATTACAATGGTTTTCTCCTATTTTTTTTTTATTTTTTTTATTTTTTTATTCTTTTTATAAATAATGAGGTGTTCGAAATAGTTTTAGCGCAAATAGATTAATTTTGAAATCAAGTCCTGAAATTAACGATTAAAGCGCCCCTAATTCGACCAATGTCAGGTCCTAAAATTAACCAGTCAAATTTCATTCAAATTTGGGCACGTTCGGCTAAATGTGAGAATTTTGATTATTTTTATCTTTTTATTTTTTTAATTTTTTGATTAATTTTTTTTATGAATTTAAAATATAAAAAATTTTAATAAAAAATAAATTTTTTTACTAAAAATAAAAATAAAAATAAACAGTATAAAATTTAATTTATTAATTTATTTTGGTTTATTTTTGTAATTTTGATAAAAAAATTACTTTGTTGGTTTATCTTAAAGTCAAAAAGTATAATTATTTAACTAATTAATAAAAAATTTTACGAAAATAAAAACAAATAAAATTAAATAAGTAATTATTCCAAACCAGCCTCTCGAACAAGTATTGAGAAACAAATCTAAAACCCAACCTTTTTTAAGTTTTCTCTCTTTTTTTAATTTAGTCAATGTTATTGTTTCAATATTGATCCGATTTTTACTTTTATCTTTAATTATTTGTTTAAATAACTATATTAAAAGGAAATAGAAAAAAATAAAAATAAATAAAGAAATTGGTTGTTTTAATGAGAGAAAGAAATTCAAACTTAGAACACTAAAATTAATTTTTAAAAACAAATTCAAACACACTCATTGTAAAATTAAATTAGTAAATAATGGCCCGTTTGGCTAACTTTACTTATTTGTTTATTGATTTATAAGTTAAAAAATAAGCCACATCGTTTGGGTAGTCAAATAAGTTAAAAATTAAATAAGTAAATAAGCTGGCTTATAAGCCAAATAAGCTCGTTTGGATAGCCAAATAAGTAAATAAAACAAATAAGCAAGTAGACAAACGAAGTGGCTTAAATGTTTTTTAGCTTATTTCCTAGTAAGTAAATAAATCAATAAACAAATAAGTAAGGGGTAGTCAAACGGGGCTAATATTAGATATTTTTTTTATATTTATTCTAACCATAAAATAGAAAAAAAAAAAATCTTTACTCATTTTTTTCTATTTATTCAAATTAGATGAAAAAAAATACCCATTACAACTTGAATTTTTTTTTTCTCTCGCAAGTCCTATATGGACTATAAAGTTAATTCTTTAGAAGAATCCAAAAGTTTCGACACTATAACTAAAAAAAGAGGGAAAAAATTAGAGTTAGGCCAATCTCTCAATTGATTATTGCTTTTATATATATATACTAGGTATTGCTCGTGCCTAAAGATATTATTACTATTTTTTTAAATCACTCAGTGACTTGCAATGACTATTAAAGTTATAAAAGACAAAACAAATATAAAAAAATAGTAATAGCTGGCAGATACTCTAAAACATGTATTCCATTGAGATTGTTCAAATGCTTGAAAAAAAAAAGGGTCTAATATAAGGCTAATTTGACAACTTATTTAGAAATAAAGATTACCTCTTAAACATGTATTCCATCGAGTTATATTTTCATAGCACGTACCAAAATTGCCCCTCCAGTTAGAATAGAAATTTTTTTCCCGCATTTTTTTCTTACAATATTCTAACATCTATTTTCTATATTCAGCAAAAGTTAACTGAGAGAATATTTCCACTTTAAATCTTGCACATTCTCAAACCGCCATCGACATCAACATAGGCTCCGAAGAACTCGCGTGGAAGATACCGCTTCCCATAGCCGAAGATTCATGCTTCCATTTCCATTGAAGCATCAAATCCATTCACAGTCCTTCGATATGGAACCCAGAAGTGTTTCGCTCGAAAATTGCTTTGAAGAATTGCGTAGATTGAACTGATTCCTATATCCTCAGATTTGTGGATAAAAAATTTCAGAAGATTTTTTCATTTTGAGCGAGATGGTGGGCAAATATAAGATAACTATCCATATCATTCTTCAATTTTAAACTCTCCCGTTTGTATTGAACTTTCGATTTTTGCATTCAAAATTCTAGGTAAGAAAACCAACGATTGTTTCAAAAAATGTGTGTTGATACTATATTCCATTATTATTTGCTTTTGAATAGTGAGGATTTCGTAGTTACTGTAAACTCGTTGCTATGATTTAATATGAGATTATCATTCTTATATTGATGCCGAAAGAAAAAGAGAGAAGATTAACATATGCATTTTGGTATCTTTTTATAACTTTATGTTGTATGTTTTTCTGATTTTAATTTCGTTATATTTATCATCGATTGAGAATGGAATTTTGTGAGTTTGTTCATATTGTGTTATTGTGATTTGTGATAAGATGGGTTTGTTACTATTGTGTTATAATCGCGTGAAAAAAATTGTTGGACTCGATCTCTGTAGGTGAGTTTTGGATTGGTTTATTTTTGGTTGATAAGAAAATGCAAAAAAACAGTTGCAACAAAAGAAAACGTGAGAATAGAATGTGTAGTTTTGAGACAATTTCTATGATTCTTCATGCTTTTCATTTTTATAAGTAACAGATATGAGAACATAGAAGCCCTCTCACGAAACTTTGTCATAATAATGTTTGACTAAAAACTGGCTCTAACTAATTTTCAAACATTTGAGTTAAACATATTTCATAAGCACTCTTCCTCTCTTTTTCAATATTTACCTTAATAGAAAATGAAAAATATTTCCTATGCACCATCAAGAATTTAAGTTGTACACAAAATTCTATTGCGTAAATAAAAAAATGAGTAATCGTAAATGGGACAAATGATTGGGTCATGTTACCATATTTTCATTTAAACATACTTGTCTTATCATGTTATCATATTCGCACTTTATGTAATAAAAATGGTGCTGATTGAGCAAATAATTCGCACTCTATTTACCTTACAATTAAAAAGTAAAAAAAGCACCTTTTACCCCGCCTCTCTCTTTCTCTTTTTCATTTTTTTTTCCTTTCTATCGCTCCCAAGTCTTTTTAGGAAAAGCTCAACTATCATATCCTCGGTATATATGTCTAATCTAAGGAATAATTATTTAATATTTTTAAAGTAATATTTTATTCAAATAATTGATGACACGTCTTCACATATTAAATAAAATAATAATAAATAAATAATAAATTCCACTAAACACAGTAATAATTGTAAAATTGAAGCACCATTTAAACTTTTTCCAAAAACATTGAATATTTAGTTCAATCCAAGACTTATAACTTAAATCTCATTTATTTCTTTATTTATTTTTATATTAATTCCTCATAATTTTTTCAGTTACATTAATTTTATTATTTTAATTTAATAATTATTAAATTATCAATTATTTTAATTTATTATTTCTTTTCTTTATTTTTCCTAACCCCATTCCCCCCCCCCCCCCCTCTCTCTCTCTCTCTCTCTCTCTCTCTCTCTCTCTCTCTCTCCTGTCAACATATTGATCTCGATATTTTTTTCCAAAATAATAAGCTAGTATCTTTATATAGAAAATCCGAGAATTTCATATTAAATTACAACAATTAATCTTACAATTATAACAAAATTTATTTTATAACCGTTATGATATTAAAATAGGTTATTAGTAATATAATTATTTTATAACATGAATAGGTTATTTAATAGCCTATTTATACCTTGTAATGGACGACATAAATATTATCGCAATAATAAATAATAAGTAAATATATATTTAATTTTTATTATTTTATTTTTTATTAAAATTCTCCAACACATATATGCAATTTCTAGATATAAAATTATTAAGAAAACATCTTAGAATTTGAAATTAAAGACAATCTTTGTAATCGAAACATTATTGTGCATCTTTTAGAACCAAAACAGTAATATAAAAGCTAATCAAACCAATTTGTTAATAAAAGGGACATTAAAGTAGTATTAAATGCTTTTACTAATATGTTACAATTTGGAAAATCCAATTACAAAAAATAGTATTAGAGGCTTTTACTAGAAAATATTTCTTTTTTCTGTCTCCAATGAAAACATCATATTTAACCGTTGCATTGGTCTTTAGTACAATTGGAAAAATAAATATCATAATATTTATGATTAAACCCAAAAAATCTTTTTTTATAATTTAAAATATTAAATATTTTTATAAAAATGCTAACATTATCCAATTCTTTTATTTCTATGGTCTCTTACCCTATCAATACAAATTCAAAATTTTAAAATTATAATATATATTATTATTTTTATACAATTAATAATATTTGTTGATTAATTAATTATTTTATAAATACAAATAACAATTCAAGATTAATTTTACAAGATATTTCACAAAACCAAGGACAAATAACTTTGTGGCATGTGTATTTCATATTCAAAACATTTGAAATTGTGAGAATTGATACTTTAAGTTTGAGTGTTTAGGATAATTTTTTTAGGATAGTTTTTCACTTTTTTCACTTTCTCTTAAAATGTCTAATATGCCAGCTAGTGAAAATGATGGAGCTATATAGTTAGTGAATGTAGTAGTGTTAAAATTATTGATAACAACAATGGTGGTGGCAATAACGCCCGGACTCTGGGACCTTTAGAACCTCAGGACCTCGAGACTTTAGAACATCGGACCACTAAACCTTCGGGACCATTAACCCCCGAGACATCGAATCCTAGGGATCGCAAAACTCGGGACCTCCGCGATCCTAGGATTCTCGGGACCTCTGGAACCCCCGGACCCAAAGACCCTAAGACTGCCATGACCCCGAGACTCCAAAACCTTGGGACCTTAGGACCCCAACACTCTTGGGACCCTTGAGACTGGACCATTCGGGACCACCGAAACCCCAGCACCTCGTGACGTCGGACCTCCAAAACCATAGACCCCCGAGACACATGACCTTAGGAACCTTAGGACCCCGAACCCCCGGGACCATAACCCCTAGGACCCTAAGACCTTAGAGATCCCGGGACCCCGAGGACCCCAAACCCCTTAGGACAGCCAAAACTGGCCAAGAATTAGGAGTTACTGATGAATATCTGACAAGTTTAGCGCAACTGTCTTATCATGTAAAGTGGGAGTGATGCCTTTCAAATATCTAGGTCTTCCAATAGGGATGAACCCAAGACTGGCCAAGAATTAAGAGCTTATGGTGGAGAAGTTTAAGAAAAATCAGGCCTTGAAAAAGAAAATTCTTATCAAAGGCCAGAAGACTTCAACACATAAAAGCCACCTTGACAAACCTTCATGTGTATTACCTTTTAATGTACAATAAGCCAAAGTAGGTAGCTACTGAACTAGAAAAAATCCAAAAGAGGTTCCTATGGAGAGATGAGATATTATAGAGGAAAATACTCCTAGTGGCGTGGTAGAGGATCACACTCAATAATGATTTTAGAAGCCTTAGAGTAACTGATCTAAGAGATAGAAATACAACATTCTTACTTAAGTGATGGTGATGATTTGGCTATGAGAAAAACAACTTGTGGGAAAGAGTATTATGAAGCATATATGGCTACACTATGAAAGATTGGTCTTTCATAGTGATGAAAGGTACCAAAAGCTCTCCAATATGGAGGAACATAATAAAGATTGGAAGCATGTATGTACCTTTTAAAGAGGTATGCTGGGGGTTTTCTTAATTAACAAATCCCCGAAAGGATGTCGAGATAAGCAATCACGAACACGAACAAATAATAGGAACAAGAAACAATCATACAAATAAGAAACACACGATGTACGTGATTCGACAATAGTGCCGATGTCCACAAATGCTACGAATTTTCACTATGCAAAGTAAAGATACAAGTTACAAGAGTTTTAGGCTTATTTTCGTGCCTCTCACAAGTCTTTCTACAACTCTTACGCTGCATAATCCCACATAATAATATAAAAACTATTAGCCTAAGGCTTTTCTAATTAGATTTTGATGTTTTTAATAATTTATTTGGTCAATTACATTTGCACCCCTACATTTTATGGTAAAACACTAGCACCCTTTCTATTTTCTGAAATATCACGTACACTCCTTACATTTTTATTTTTGTAACACTTAGACCCAAACAGTTAACTTCCTTTAACTTCTGACGGAAACATTGTTCAAAACAGCGTTTTTTATTTTTTTTAATTTTGTTTTTTTTGTTTAATTACAAAATATGGTTTAAAAATTTTTAATTAAAAAATAAAAAATTACTAAATTCAAAAATAAGTAATATAAAATTTAATTTATTAATTTATTTTTATTTTTAACTTTTTTATTTTGATAAAAAAATAATTTTATGTTACTAATTAATTTTCCAATTAATTTTTTTATCAAAATAAAAAACTTAAAAATAAAAATAAATTAATAAATTAAATTTTATGTTACTTATTTTTGTATTTAGTAATTTTTTATTTTTTAATTAGAAATTTTTAAACAAGATTTTGTAATTAAACAAAAAAAAATAAAAAACACTGTTTTGAACAGTGTTTCCGTAAGAAGTTAACTGTTTGGGTCTAAGTGTTAAAAAAAATGCATGGAGTGTAAGTGATATTTCAGAAAATAGAAGGGGTGTCAGTGTTATTACCCTAAAATGCAAGGGGTGTAAGTGTAATTTACCCTAATTTATTTTCTAAGTAAAATTGATTTAAAAAGATTTTGTTTAATATTCTCAAAAATGTATTGTTGACACAAAATGACAGATGAGTTGACAACTTTAACTATATGAGCTGACTCAGTTTTTAAATAGGTTGATACTTAAGTATTCTTGAGAAAGAATATTTTGTTTCGATCCAAATTGATATTTGAATCGATACCTTAACGCAAAGAACTCTTGATATTTTCAAGTGTGTTGACACCTTTGAGCAACGGATGGATTTTGGCTCATTAATACTTCCACCTACCACCAACGGTAATTAATCCTCAAGATACTATATATGGAGTTACTTTTCAGAACATCAAAGAAAAAGAGCTTCAAATCTATTATTCTATTGCATGAATCAAGAGATCAAATTTTTAAATTTTTATTTATTGCTCATTAACTACTCTAGTTGAATCACAGCTCTTTGTATTCATTTATTTCCAATCATTTGTAAAGAGAGTGAGTAAGTGAGTATCTCATTGAATACTATATTTATTATACTTAAAAGTGAGTCACCATTGATCCTTTGAGTAAGTGAGTGATATTCTTCGAAGAAGAATTTAAGAGTGATTAGAAGAAGATAGAAGTTGTTTTCATAGGATTATCTTGAGACCGTAAAAGCTTTGAATACACGCGTAAAACATTCTATCTTAGTGAAAATTCTTAACGGGAGTTATGAGGAGTGACATAAGCTTGGAAGAAACTGAACTACTATAAATCCTGGTGTCCAGTTTATTTTTTCTCTTATTGACCTCTTTAATTTATTTATTGCTTTAGTTCTTGATATACTTTGCTTGTGAAATTAAAAGGTTTCGAAAATAGGTTTTTAAAATTGTTATTATTATTTTTAAAATTCAATTCACCCATCTCTCGGGTTATGTAGAACTAATAATTAGTAATAGAGTTTGGACTCTTGTTTTCGACTTATCCATCTAAGACTTTCCATAGCAACCACTAGTATCGGACCTATTTAATCTGAAGGTCAGTCCACCAATAGACTCTCTTGTTCAATGAAACAAATTATAATTATTGAAAGGTTAGAATAAGAATCTAAATTCAAGTCGTAGACTATTACCTATTGAGAGTAATCATAAATAGACCAAAATCACCTACCATGACCGTAGAATGGGCAATCGTCCCTAAATTTAAAAATGAATGGACTGAAGGTGACATAAGAGAAATTCAAAAGAATGTCAATGCTATAAATCTCTTGTATTGTTCTCTTGATCCCAACGAGTTCAATATGATCTCCACACATGACACCTTCAAGAAAATTTGGGATAGGCTTGAGGTTACACATGAAGGAACCAACCAAGTCAAAGAATTTAAGATAAGCATGCTAGTTCATAATTATGAATTGTTTAAGATGAAGCATGATAAAATTACTTCTAAAATATTTACTAGATTTACTGACATCATAAATAGATTAAAATCTCTTACAAAGATCTATTCTAATGTAGAGATGTTGAGAAAGATCCTTAGGTGTATGCTTAAAAGTTGAAAAGCAAAAGTCACCGCCATTCAAGAAGCCAAGGATCTCAATATACTTAGCCTGAAGGAGCTCATTGGATCTCTCATGACTCATGAGATGAACATCAAGATAGATGATGAAAATGATAACAAAAAGAAGAAGAGAAAAGCATTCAAATCATCCACCCTTGATGAAGAATCTGATGAAGACTCCTCTAGTGATGAAAATAAAGACATGACTCTCATCACAAAAAAGTTTAAAAGGTTTCTTAGAAACAAGAAATAATGAGTAAAGAGATTCTTCAAGAAAGATGGACACAGAAGAGAGCTCAACAAGTTTAAGGGTGAATCTAGAAAATTTAAAAATGATCACAACAAATAAGAGATCATATGCTACGAATGCAAGAAACCCGGACATATGAAAGTCGAGTGTTCTCAACTCAAAAAACACTTCAAGAAAGAATTCAAGAAGGCAATGTTTGCGGCATGGGGTAAAAGTGATGACAGTAGTTCTGAAGATGAAAAAGAAGAAAATAAAATCACTAACCTTTGTCTCATGGCCAAAGAAGATGATGAGGTAACAAATGACCATTTCTCTTTAGAAGAATTACAAATTGCATTTGAAGATTTGTATAATGAATTAAGAAAAATGGGTGCTACGAATTCATTTCTTAAAAAGTTAGTTCTTTTCTCATCTTGTGAAATTGAGACTTTAAAACAATAAAAACTTTTGCTATCAAAACAGATTTTGTCATTGAAAGATGAAAATCGAGTTTTAAAAGAAAAAATTGACAATCTTATGAAAATAGTATATAAGTTTACACTTGGGAAATAAAATTTGGATGAACTTCTTGAATTGTAAAAATATGTTTTTAACAAAACTCTGATTGGATTCCAACCAAAGAAGAAACAAAAGTTTTTTAGCAACATCTTTGTTAAAACATTCTCAAATCACTCCAATACAACTTGCTTTCATTATTATGAGTATGGACAGATTGTCACATATTATTCACATAGAAAATCTTTTGATTTACCTGTTAAAAAGTTTGGGTTCCAAATAGAACACATCCACATGAAACTAATACCAAAGGATCCAAGAAAGTTTAGGTACCAAAATTCAAATCTTGATTCTCTTTGCAGGTATGTCTCGAGCTTCATTAAAAAATGAGATGTGGTATCTTGATAATACTTACTCAAGACACATGACAGGTGACAAGTCAATGTTTACATTCCTTAAGTCTAAAAATGGTGAATTTGTGACATTTGGTAACAATAGCAAGGGCAAAAATATAGGAATTGGTTGTATTGATAAAATTTCTTTCTCTTTTATTGAAAATATTTTGCTTGTTGATGGTTTGACACCTTTAGCCATTTGACCTGACTTAGTTTTCAAATAGGTTGATACTTAAGTATTATTGAGAAAGAATATTTTGTGTCAACCCAAATTGATATTTGAGTCGACACCTTAAGGTAAAGAACTTTGATATTTTCAAGTGTGTTAACACATTTGAGCAATTGAGTCGACACCTTAACTTGTTTTGTCTAAGATGTTTTAAGAATTCTTAAATGAGTCGACACTAGGAGACTATTGAGTCGACCCAAAAGAACTGAGACTAACTGCAACTGGATGAGTTGACACAAACAAATTTTGAGTCGGCACCAACCCTTTAGGACTCGAGTCATTCGGGTATTTTGAGTTGACATCAAAACGAAGATGAGTTGACACAAAACAACCGATCTCCTACAAATTTTTGAGTCAATAACACAAAGAAGTTGAGTCGACACAAAACAACCAAGACTCCCTATAATTTTTTGAGTCGACACAAAGTGAAAAATGAGTCGATCCTATAATTCTAGTAGCCTTCCAAACAAAAGGAGTTGACACCAAAGATAACATGAGTCGACATCAAAAAGTTCTCTTGAAAGCTGAAGTATAAAAGGAGTCGACATCAATGATTTTGAGTCGACACCACTGTGTGGGTAAGAAGGATGCAGAAATTTGTGTCGACACCAACGAAGATATGAGTTGATCCATTTACTTAAAGAACAAAGCCCTAGACAATTTGTGTTAACCCAAAACAGAATTGAGTCGACACTTGTGATGGAAATTCAAATCTAGCGCCTGATTTAATGGATAGATTTTGGCTCATTAATGCTCCTACCAACCACCAACGGTCATTAATCATCAAGAGACTATATAATAAGTTACTTCTCAGAGCTTTAAAGAGAAAGAGCTTCAAATTTACGGTTCTATTACTTGAATCAAAATATCAAATCTTCAGATTTTCATTTATTGCTCATTAACTCCTTTAGCTGAATCCCACCTCTTTATATTTATTTATTTTGGTAAATTACACTGACCTCCCCTGAGATTTAGCAAAATATCAATCAGCTCCTCTGTGGTTTCAAAAACATCATTAGCCTCATCTGAAGTTTTAATTTTAACACCAATTAAGCCCAACCGTTAAAATGTTTAAAGGAAGCCACCATTCCCACCCCAAAATCGCCCTCAAAATCACTCAACCCCCAAAACCAGCCCTAAACCCACACCGCCACTGCCCATCACCGTCCGCCGCTACCCCTCACTGTCGTTGTCCTCCGGCCACCGCCGATCTCTCTCCCTCCTCTATTCTCTCCCTTGGTCTCTCTATCTCTCTACGTCTCTCTCTCTCTTTCTCTTTCTTATCTCTATGTTTATATATATATATATAAACAAAGATATATATCCCATCCCCCTCTCCCACTGCACCGTCACCACCGTAAGACCACCACCGCACCACTAGCCGTCGGCAACGCTAGCGTCGGCGTTCTCTCTTTCTCCCTCTGCCGTCTCTCTCTCTCTCCTCTGTCACTCTCTCTAGGTGTGGGGGGTCGGCGGTGGCAGCGGTGTGGTGGTTTTACGGCGGTGACG
>JAULJZ010110133.1:0-11566 GCA_032270985.1 Heliamphora pulchella
CCAAAACCCCAAGTTTTTAGTAGTCAAATCCAAAAGTGGTAAAGATGAAAAATGTAGCTAACATATTAAACTAAATATTGAGCAAAAATCAGCCCAAAATACCCTGGGATGGTACCCCAAAAGTTTTGAGCATTCTCTGTTGAAAACCTGTTCTACAGACAAACCCTTTTAGGCTAATTGAAGCCTTTTTATAAATTAGCCAAAATCACTAACTTTTTCCAAACAACTTGCCCTAGCACAAAATATGAAACTTGTAGGGGACACCTTAAACTAAAACATCACCAAATATCAGCCCTATAGCCCTTGTATTGATGCCCCAAAACTATGGCCAATAGAGGCCTAAATTCTGCGTTTTTCTCTGTGAAGTGCTAAATAGTTTTTACTTAAATAAAATAAATGACCCTTTTACCCTAGGATCTGACCTTAGTGCTAAATATGAAAGTTGTGAAAAATATTTTATTTAATTGGTGTTCAAAAATTAGAAATTAAATCAATGCCTAGGTACTTGAAAATACTATTGTAACTTTAAATTTGGCAATTAAACACTTACTTAAATTTGGCTAAGTGCTTGAGTGCCATGTTACGTTATGAAACTTGAACATATA
The DNA here is from genome assembly GCA_032270985.1 of Heliamphora pulchella. Taxonomy (NCBI): domain Eukaryota; kingdom Viridiplantae; phylum Streptophyta; class Magnoliopsida; order Ericales; family Sarraceniaceae; genus Heliamphora; species Heliamphora pulchella. The sequence goes on from JAULJZ010110133.1 coordinate 606, forward strand.
TACTTTAATTGAATTACGTGAGTGATTTGTGTATGAAATTAACAATTTCATAATTAGAAACCATTCCAATAGGTTTGATTCATATCACATGAATTATAAGCTTATGCTTAGCCTATTTGTACAATATGCATTAGCGAGTTGTACCCTGTGCCATATCGTGTTTATATGTCATGCTAAATTTAATTGTACACGAGAAGTATATTGCACATCATGAGCATTTTTACATTGCATCTTGGGTTATTGGACTCCCCTTCATACCTATCATTGTGGGTTAAGTTATATGAAAATTATTCTTTCTGTGGTTTTGAATCTAGGGCATCCCTGGTTGCCATATTTGAAAATAAATTGGGTGATTGTTTATTATAAAAAGGGGGTTAGGCACCATGGGTTCATCACTAGCATTTTAATTAGACTTTGGATTGACGCCTAACAAGCATCTTGGTCCTTAATATAGGATCGGCTGGCTTAGAAAAAGGATGAATAAAATTAGAAGGCCCACCCCCACGCCGTTGCCATTGAGTAAAACGGCTAAAGCATGTAGCCAAGGCGAGGGTTTACCTTTCACAACGAGGTGAGAATAGGTTCGATGAGCAAGTTCCATCAAGTCTACTCTGTAATTCTCATAGTAGAATTCATGATATTATTCTGGAAGTACGTTGGGTTGAGCAGCTGCATTGTATTTATCTGCGTTACGCACTTGCACAATTGTTCTTATATATGCTTACCCTGTAGAAAACGTTAAATTATCTGTCTCTTTGGCCTTAAAATTGTATTGGGTATTATACGATTCGTATTGTAAGATATTTTGTTGTGAGTTTGTTAGACGATTTAGAAAATTTGCTTATAAGTTTCGGCTCATGGCATTCATGCCACAGGTGAAGAAGAAGAATAGTTTGAGAAAGGTGTGTTTGTAGAAGAAGAAGACTTCGAGGACCGGGGAGAGTGGCAGGAGCTAGCGACCCCAACAATGCCGCTTGAAGACGTAGAATTTTCTCTTTTTAATCTTTTGTTCAGTTTCCACGGACATATTGTAACTTTTGTTAAATTCTCTAGATGACTATAATCGTTAATTATTTTGAATAAGTTTTGAACCTTTAATTATGTAGTAATTATCGTATGTAATTATGATTGTATGGCTAGAATATCTCCCTTATTTATAGTTACGTATGTCCCGACGCGCCCGGAGAACGGAGCACCACATTGGATGTGTGGTTCACTATGAACTAGTCTAGAGAAGTCTGAATTCTATCACATGCTGGTGTCGTGAGTCCATTGGTGTGAAGCTATTGTTCCTAACTATAGGTTATTGATGGCATAGTTCTACCTTTCAGGTCCTTTGAAAAATATAGTTAGTTAAATAAACCCTTAACCATTTCTGCAGTCGAAAATCTTGATCTTCAAAACTTAGTTAAACGCGACGTTGACAAGTATTTTAAGTCGTGATGTTGAGAAAAGATCTGCCTCACGATTCAAGAGGTTCCCGTGCATTGTCCTAGTCTTCTGTGAAAGTGCTAAAGCTTAATGACATAATATCCTAATGATCATCGTTACTCACCGACCTACGGGGCAAGGTTTTGAGAGTCGACGGGCGTTCAAGAAGGATAGTTTTAAGGAAAGTGATCATTCGGTGGTGAATGGGTAAGCGTTTAGCTGAGAATTTCGAATGGTATAAGTATGAGATGCAGCTGGGGTTAAAACATCTTGGGGGTGGAACCCAGATGGTTTAGGGATAGGTTGAATTGGGGCAAGATGTCAAGGCTAAGGTAATTATCGTTGACCCAATTTGAGAGGTCGATTGAAGCTTAGATGCATTGGAGAGAAGAGATAAGCAATTAATGAATATTACAAAGAGGAGGTTCTCGGGACCAATTTGTGCAAAATCAGATCTTGACAAAAGATACGTTTAAGTTACGTTGCATAACGTACTTCTATTCAAGCATCCGAGTCGAATCCCTAGGTCGGGATTTCAAGAGTTCACAAAATTGCTTTAGTCGGATGTAGTTTAGAAGTTAGGGGACGATGAATGGTGGTAGAGAATCTTGGTAATATCGAATGTTCGGAACTAAAGGAACGACACTGAGTTCTACGAATAAAGAGTTAGTTCAAGGATGATTGCTTGAATTGAAGGGCAATCAAATGCAAATACTAGTCATCATCTAGGCATGGCTTAACAATGAAAACTCAAAGATAAGGATATTTTCTAGGATGAAATTCTTGATAGGGTTACCAACAAGACTTGGGTACAGAAGGATTACCTACGCATGATACTAGGTAACATTGTTGATGACCGGTGTTTTTAGAAGGAAGATAAGTAAAGAATTTTAACTGGGTATAAAAGTTAATATAAGGGCTTGGGAAAAGAAACTCGTAAGGGTAGAGTTGCGGGGTTTTAACAGTGGTTTTCGTAAAACGTAGGCCATTCTTAGTGCTTCATCATCTAGGGGTTCGTTGACTTGTCAGTGGTTCAGTTGTCCATGAGCCTTCTTAGGAGAGTGTTGAGATTTGGGGGTTGTTTTAAATTCTTGATTGTTTTCATATTTTGGGATCCTGTGGAATTTAGTTTGAGATATGGGATAACTTATGAAGAATTCAACAACGAACATTTACATTTCATCCAAAGACATAACCGTTACAATGTTTTCAAGAATTCACAGAACACACGTACAATATCCAACGAAGGAACGATACAACACCTAACATTCTAAGGCCTAGATAAAGAGATGCGGATAGAAGTAGCGAATAACTGAGTCACGCTCCCATGTCGCCTCGTAGATACCGTAGCAGCACCACTGCACTTCCACGTGCCAAAAGTCCTTTGGCTCCATGCAAATCCTGTTGATTATGGCTACTGGTATCTCCAAGTAAGTTTCTGGATTGTTAAAGTCAATCGCCGGGTCACGCGAGTTGATGATGCCTCTCTTATCCTTGGTTTCTGTGTCTGCATTCACCTTGCATCCATCTTATCCCCTAATAACTCTTTGAATCCCTGTGGTACCTTCAGACGATAGGTGGTTTTATCACATCTCTCCAACACCCTTACTGGTCCCATGTACCTCGGAAAAGACTCATACTTTTTCTATTTCCACGTTCTTCCAGAAAATACTTTTGCATACACCTGTTCTCCAACATGAGATAGTCCTTGCGGTGATCTTGGTAGCTCCAGTAGATTGCTGCATCTGTTGCCTCGTCATCGTCTGGCTCCGATGGCAGGCCTCTAGTGGATCATAAAAGAAAGAGATGGCTCGCTCCTCATTCTCGCCGTTGTCATCCTCAAGTCCCTTCTCATCCTCTGTCTCAACGTCTGCCTCATTTCCTACCTCATCTGATTATTTGTCTACTCCTACTTTCTCGACCTCTTCTTCTTTCTAAACTGGCCACTCATCCGGAAACATCCATGCTACCGAAAATACGTCTATCAGGTCTTACTCTTCAGCGGGTTCTTCCTCGGGGTCTGAGTCTTTTGGTTCCGGTGCTGCCCATGGTTCCCTAGCCAGTTCTACGTCAGACACCATCCTAAAGAAAGAAGGATAGAGAAAAGTCTTAAGGTAAAAATTTTAGGTGGTTAAAATTTTAAGTGATAAATTAATAGTATGGACACTCTATAGAGTTTCTACTCTACAAAACTCGTAGTCTCCCATATCCCAAGGCTTGAAGGTTCACTAAATATATGCTCTAATACCAACTGTGACGCCCCATCCTTTGGGCACGTCGGGACATATATAAATATAATTTAGGGAGATATTCTAGCCATGCATTCATAGTTACATATGATTAAGTACTACGTCATTAAACATTCAAAACTTGTTCAAAATACATAATTATTACAGTTCTCTAGAGAATTTAACAAAATTTATAATACGCCCGTGGAAACTAAACAAAAGGACAATAAGGGAGGAAATTCAAATTCTTCAAATGGCATTGTCGAGGTCGGCTGGCTTCTGCCACTCACCCTATTTCCACGAAACCTTCTTATTCTACGAGTGCAACTTCTTCAAAAAGTTTTTCTTCTTTACCTATGGTACAAATGCCATGAGTCAAAATCCAGAAGCAAATTTCGTAAACCTTCTAACCAAACTCACAACAAAATATCCTACAATGCATATCATATACAGCCAATACAATTTAAGGCCAAGGAGACAAACAAATTTGACATTTACGGCAGGGTAAGCATATATAAGAACAAATATGTAAGTGCATGATGCAAATGAATGGGATGCAAATGCCTAACCCGACATACATCTATAACCATAACGTGAATTCCATGCTGGGAATTTCGTAGTAGACTTTATGGGAATTTGATCACCACCTATCCTCGCCTCGTTGTAAAAGGTAAATGCTCGCCTTGCCTTCATGCCTCAGCCGTTTTACTCAAGGACAACAGCATGGGGGTGGGCCAACCACATATCATCCATCCTTATTCGGACCAACCATCCCACATTAAGGATCAGGATGCTCGTTTGGCGTTAACTCAAAGTCTAAATAAAAAGGCTAGTGACGAACCCATAGCCCCTAACCCCTTTCATAATAAGCAATCTCCCAATCATTTTTAAGAGGCAACCAGGGACGTCCTAGGTTCAAGATCACAGAAAGAATGATTTCCACATAACCCAACCCACAATGACAGTTGCAAAAGGGATTCCAATAAACCAAGATGCAAGTGTAGTAATGCTCATGCTGTGCAGCATGCTTCTCGTGTATAACTAATTATAACATAGCATCTAAATATGGTATAACACAAGGTACAACTCACTAAAGTATAAATTATCCAAAACAAAACTCACTAAAGTATAGAGTACCAGTATATGAAGCACAAACTATAATTCATGTGACATGGACTCAACCTATCAACATGGATTTTATTCATAAAATTGTCATTTTCATACTCCAATCGTTCACATTATTCATTTAAGGTCCATATCTTTAAGTCCCACAATGTGACATCCCATTTATGTACTTAGCTAAATTAAGGTAATGTCCATGTGTCGAATTCAAGATTATAACAGGGTTTTGGGACACCTAAACATGGAGTCAAATTCTAATTTTTGGATACCAATAGGATAAAAATATTTTGTATAACTTTTATATTTAACACTAAGGTCAGATCCTATGGTCATTTACACCAATTAAGAGGAAGCCATTCTGCACTTCACAGAGAAAAGTACAAATTTGGGTCTCTGTTAGCCTCGATTTTGGGGCATCAATGCAAGGTCTATGGGTTTGATTTTTGGATATATTTTAGTTTAAGGTGTCCCCCTACAAGTTTTATGTTTTGTGCTAAGACTAGTTGTTTGGATCAAGTTGATGATTTTGGCCATTTTATAAAATGGGTTTAGCCAACATTAAAAGGTTCAGAAGAACCGATTTTCAACAGAGAAGGCACAAGACCATTAGAGGATCATCTGAGGGTATTTGGGGCTGAAGTGTGGTCAGTAAATAGTTTAATATGTTAGCTACATTTTTCATGAAAATCACTTTTGAATTTGGCTATAAAAAACATAGGTTTTTTAGTCTTACAAAAACATGTGACAGAGAGCTCTGTCAGTCACTAATTCATAATAGTGAATTTGGGGAGCATTTTGACCTATCAAAACTTCCTTTGTTTGGCTCATTTTTAGTGGACTGTAAGCTAAACATGTTATCTACAAATTTTATGTTTTGACCTAAGCTCGGTTCTCGCTCTAACCTAAGGTCTGTATGTCTTCAATACAAAGTTGTTAGAATCTGACACTATTTAGTAAAAATGGTCTATCTAGAGTTCAACCTTGCGAAATCACTTAAAACTAATTTTGAATGAAAGATAACATAAACATCTACATTTGGACATAAAAATCAAACTTAGATCATTTTTCTACAATTAGTTATGATAGTTCAAAGTTCGTGGCAGAAAGTTGATATACCCAGAAAATTAGGCTATTTAGGGTTTTAGTATCTTACCTCATGATATGTTTAGATTTAATGTGTTTTTTTTTTTGCATGCATGTAATCTGTCACGCCCCAAACTCCAGGTCATGTGAAACACCCACAAACAACCAACTCGAGAATACACTCTCAAAGTAAATCATAATGTATTGTATGTAATCACCAAACGGTATACATTACACGGTTCTAACACCGAAAAAACATGTTACAACATACATGTAACAAAAGGAACAAAAAGGAAGACTACAGCATTTTCACCTCTCTAGTACCTCAAGATCAACCTGCGTGACCGACACCTAAAAAAAATCAAATCCCACGTCGTGCGCCAAAGCTTAGCAGAAACTAGACAGGCATGCAGTATAAGCTAAACATGCTAGGAAAACGAGCTGTAGTTTTAGACTCTCGTTCAAGCCTTTAAAACAATTTTCACATGCAAACAGGATAGCGAGGATATAAACCATCATTTTACTCACTCACGGGAGCCTTGTAAACAGTTAGAAAATTGTTTTTAGATCGCAATTCACACGACTCTTAAAATAATTTGAAAATTGGTCTATTCATCCCACAATGCAGTTCATGCAATTCATGTATCTTCTCGGACTTTCATCGAAAAACCACAGCCCCCAACTATGCAACGCACCCAACCCGTGCAACACACACATCTTCACGGACTTTCATCGTAAGACCATTATACACCCTCATCACATATCTTCACGGACTTTCATCGTAGAACCATTATCCGTCCTAACTAACCTCGTTGATCAAAGCCAACAGATATCTTCACAAACTTTCACCGTGGGACCATTATCCACCCCTCATATGCATATCTTTACGGACTTTCACCGAGGGACCAATATCCGCCCCACATATGCAAAACAGATACAAATCTACGTATCAATAGGCATCCCTACACATGGCTAAATCACGGGATAAAATCACATATCACGGGATAAGACCGCATCTAAACATGCATACTAAACTAGGGTTTAAATGCATAAAGTCATGTACTATCACTACGCTACACAAACCACGTCACATACTATACACGCGCCTCACACAATACCTGCAACTCATGCAACATGCATCACATGCATCCGTTCCTCATATACCACATAACCATGCCTATAAAACTTCTAAGTTTTAAAGCATGCAATCACGGTACACGTAACGATACCAAAACATGTAATCCACTTACATAATCCGTTCATAAATAAATAGTTATAAATGCACAAAATCATGTATAATAATACAACACGACGCCACCTAGCAAAACATCACCCGAACGACCCGTCCACACACTGGGACAACTAACATCTAACCCGGAGGCCAACACCTAAACCTTCCACAGAACGGTTCTCACCAAAACCCACCTTTAAACCAAACCACGGACCCACACGTCCCGCACATAACCAGCACATACACAACCGTGCCCCAACACCCAAAACTAACCATTCACGTCACACCAGAGGACGACACCACAAAAACATCCGAGGCCACGACACGACCCCCGAAGCTACCACACAACCAACCAAATCCCAAAAAGCATCCAACAAAATTTCAATTGACTAACTGCATAATCAATCAACTGAATACCATAACAAACCAATTGGAAACCAAGAAACCAACCAAAACCACAAACACAACACTGCTCAGGTTCAGTTGATTGGACCCCAACCCCCAGTCGGCTGAACAACACACTGGAAAGGCCAAAAAATGCCCAACACACTGTCCAGTCGACTGACCCCATGGTCCAGTCGACCGAACCCAACAACCAAGATCCAGTCGACTAACCCCCACGGTCCAGTCGACTGAACTGAGGCAGAACAGGTTTTCGATCTACGGGTTCAGCCCTCCAAACCTCGAATCAACACCTCCAAACACCCATCCAACACCCTCGAACATACACACGCCCAGGCCTAACACCAAGACCACAAAAGAAACATCCGACACCCGATTCCATCCACCGAAATTGCCGAAAAATGGTTTTTAGCCCAAAAACCAAACTTTGAAACAAATTCAAATCTACAGCAATCTAACCGTTGAAAATACACACCATTACACGTAGCACCCTTATACAGTAGTAGGGTCTAAAATCCTACCTTGGTGAGTTAAAAACTCAATGTCTCGAACCACGTGCAAAATCAAGCTTCGCCAGAATGGAATTCCATCTGGATGAATGCGTAGACCAAGACTCCAAAAGCAAGGATCCGCTGCTGGATCTTTGAAAATGGAACCCCGGGCCCCTAAAAACTTAGAGAGAAAGCAGAGAGAAAAAAGAAAACTTACTAGAGAAGTTTTGAAAATATATTTTGAAAATATCTAACTCCAGATATTTATAAGCCTCTAAAATATCTTTTTTTTAAAAGTTTTTTGGAAAGTCGCACTATATCATCCCACGGCCCCGGGAACCTTCCCCGCATACATATCTAAGCCTGATCATGCATCAAAAAGCATTTAAACATTCTAAAACGAAGACGCTAAATACGCATCGAAAAAAAAAGTCGAAAAAGAAAACGAGTCAGCATCTCACAACTCTACACCCTGAAAGGAATTTTGCCCCCAAAATTCAACTGAAGGTCAAAAGAAACAACCACGTCAATCACAATCGACACAGGCATACGAGATGGTTAATCAAACAATTCCTAGGATATAATCAAACAAGGTCAGGCATCCTAAACAACAGCCAACTATCTCAATGACACGAGATCTACAACTCATCCCAACCTCACATCCTTACCAACTGCTACCGCAACACAACACACCATCCCACAAAATCCATCACCAACTCCCAAACATATACAAGAAAGGAACTGGCCCAAAACTTGCGTACTCAAAAAGTACATCTGCTCGTTGAAGGCATATCTGTATCCTTCGGCATGACCGGTAACTTGGAAGAACTAGGAGATATGAGGGCGTACGCTCGGGGCTTTGCCGCTCTGCCTTGTCCACCAAAACTCGGCGTTGTCGATTGTTGTACCGACTGAACTGATGTACTCCCACTTGCCATCCGAGAAGTTTGAACCATAAGATACTGCTGTTGCTCCTGCACATATGAACCCTCAGGTGTGCCCACTGTACTCGACGCACTCCCTCTAGGGACAGTTCCTCCGAATATGTCCCGTCTGACCACATGCAAAACAAGTAGGCGGCCCTCTCCCCTGTGACTGATCCAGTATGGAACTCTAAGACTGCCTCAACCGTGAATCCAGGTACTACCTCGACTGAGGAAAAAATACACAATGCCTTGGTTGTCCACATCGATAACAAATCAACTCCCTCTGCTCTGGCCTCCCAGATGAAGCCACTGATGATGATGGTGCAGAGAACTGCTGTGGTAAACCAGATGGATGAAAGCTAGTACCAGAAGACCTCTGCCTCTTGCTGGAACGCCCACCAGTCTGTGCCTCGGTCCCACCTTGTGTTGTTCGGGCCTCCCTGGAAGCTCGAATCTCAGTCATAGTGTTCTCCACCCTTGTTGCTGCCTCCACCAGTTCTGTGAAAACACGAAGTCCCATCGCAACCACACGCTCCCTGAACGCTGGCCTCAAGCCCCGCTCAAACCTCATCAATCACAAGTTATCCGTGCTCATTAACTCTGGCGCAAACCGGGACAAGCACGTAAACCTGGCCTCGTACTACAGGACGTCCATCGCCCCTAGGTAAGAGTGTAGAACTCCTCCCAGTACAAATCCCTCTTTGAAGCCGGGAAGTATTTCTCCAGAAGCACTCCTGTAAAGGTTGCCCATGTGACCTCCACTGTGGTCCTGACATATCTCCACCACGTGTGAGCATTACCTCTCAACTGAAAAGAGGCGAAGGAAACCCGCAACTCACCCTCCACAATCTGCAACGTGTCAAGGATTAGAGTCACCAACTCCAGCCACTCTGTCTCCAGAATAAGATCAGGATCTCTCGCAAAAGTAGGCAGATCCATGCGCCTGAACTCCCGCATCACTACTGCAGCCCTCACCTCAGGTACTCCCTCTCTCTCCCTGACGATCTCACCTCTAACCAACTGCTGGATAGAACCCGCCAGTACACGTAACAGCTCCGTCGCGTCCGTCGGTCCCAGGGGAGCATTTGCATACCCAACATCAGGGATAGGAACATCCCCTTGGCCAACACCATGGCCACGGCCTCGCCCTCGTCTCTCCGACATCTCGTCTATATGAAAAAGACAGGACCTGAGTTGCAGCACATAGCATAAACCACATAAACATGCTAACACATAAGCACATAGATTCATGCTAAACAAAACTCCATATACCGAGGAGAACCAACAAGAATAGCACATCAATCTGGATAACCTACTTAGATTCCCTGCTAGAAATCACGCCAGCTAAACGCGTTTCTAACTTGGCACCCAAATTGTTAACCCAAATGCCCAAAGGGAGGACTGTCACTCCTAAGATTCAACCACCATGCTCACATATACACATCATTCACGTATGACCCGCTTGCTATCACGTTCATGTTATGAAAACATCTAAACACATGCAACCTCTTCCCACGGCTATTAGGTATTCGAACCTAAAGCTCTGATATCAATCTGTCACGCCCCTAACTCCAGGTCACATGAAACACCCACAAACAACCAACCTGAGAATACACTCTCAAAGTAAATCATACATGCATTGTATATAATCGTTAAACGGCATACATTACACGGTTCCAACACCGGGAAAACATGTTACAACATACATGTAACAAAATGAACAAAAGGGAAGACTACAGCTCTTCCACCTCCTTGGTACCTCCAGATCAATCTGCGTGACCGATACCTGAAGAAAATCAAATCCCACATCGTGATCCAAAGCTCAGCAGAAGCTAGACAGGCATGCAATATAAGCTAAACATGCTAGGAAAATAAGGTGTAGTTTTAGACTCTCTTTCAAGCCTTTAAAACAATTTTCACATGCAAATAGGATAGCGAGGATATAAACCATTATTTGACTCACTCACAGGAGCCTTGAAAACAGTTAGAAAATGATTTGTAGATCGCGATTCACACGACTTTTAAATGGATTTGAAAATTGGTCTAT
>JAULJZ010110144.1:0-11566 GCA_032270985.1 Heliamphora pulchella
AAATAGTTATAAAAATGTTTTAATAAAAAGTGTATATGTGATTTTCTATGTTATAAAAATAGAATATTTTATAAAGCTAAAATTAATATATTTTTAACAAGTTTTATGAAATAAAAATATTAAATTTTTGGGTGAATCTTTAGTGATTTTTAATAATTTAATTTTTTAAAAAATACTTTAAAAATATAATAGAATTAATAAGAAAACGTGGAATACTATCTGATTATAGTTTTAACATATTCACTAGATTTGGAGCATTTTGAAATAAGATTCAGCTAGATTAGGTGAGTATCTAATAGCTGAACTAGTTTTTATTTTACATGAATGCTTGATATGTCATATTGTTAAAGAATGAAAATAAATGATGAAAATGAAAAAGAATAATAAAAAATGAAAACAAATGAAAATAATGCATGAAAAAATGATGGGTTAAACGGCGTTCTGACCGCTGGGGGACGATAAGCGTACTAGCGAGGCAATAAGAGTAGGGGCCACGGCTAGGTGGCTATAAAGAATAATCATATCCACCGTATAAAATGTGGAGTTGCTCCTTACCAAATTCTGACTAATCGTTTATTATATATAATTCTAACACTGTGCAATAATTAAGAGTTCAGATATTATTGAATTCACATTAACTGTGCTAATGAATGTTGAAATATTTCAAGTGACGTTTGATTATATGAAAAAGTCAGCTACTGAAATAAGAAATTTTAATTTATGTTTAATTTTTCTATTTTTGTCAATGCTGCAGTTCAAATTTTTGTAATAAGTACTTGGAACTACATTTCAGTATTGCTGCACTTTAATTTTATTAATTGTTCTGGGAGTACGTTTGTTTTATTAAAAGTGATTTCTTTCAACAAATACTTTATTTTCATTTCATGTTGTATGAGATTATTTGACTAAAAAAATCTAATAAAAAATATTCAAAATAAGAATGTAAAAAGTGAAAAAATAGGCTTTTGGTAGGTTTTGATTAATTGACCGGTCATGAATACCATATATTACAATGGGTCGTGACATCCCAGGAGGTCACCTATTTTTGCATTACTCCCGCCCAAGCATACTTAACTGCGGAGTTCTACTAGGGTTTCTACTACATGGGAAAAGGTCTCGTTGCTGTATAAGGGTCCAAGGTTTTTTCTTATAACCCAAGAACTCTCTCTCCATTTTTGATGTGGGATATCTGGCACAATCGACCCTCCCTTAGGACTGCGCGTCCCCGTGTAGTAGCCTGCCAGTTTTGGTAGCCTGCTAGTCCTTATCGACCAGCCCACTCAGTAGCCCGTCCACATGACACGCGAAACGATAGGGGTCCACACTCGGAGATGAGGAGAGTCGACTCTGATACCATCTGTAAACACCCCGATCATTCACATGGCAACAATATTGTCTACGTTGGGCAAAAACCCTCACAGTTTTGTTCTTCTCAGTGGGACACCCATCCTTGTATTGCTCTCGCCCGAGCACACTTAACTGCGAAATTCTGCTAGGGTCTCTACCACCTGAAAAAATGCATCGTTGCTGTATAAGGGTCCAATTTTTTTTCTTTATAGCCCAAAACTCCCTATCTACCTTTTCGATGTGGGATACCAGGATATCACGGACAGAATCCCCAATTAGATTTCAACACTTGAGAATCATCTCAAACGACTCCACGAATACGAACAGATCATTGAATGATTGAATCCTTGATGCTTGTGACTTGACTACGTGGAAATAAAATGTTCATTAAATTGTAGACTAGCTTGTGAGTATGTTGAATAACCTTATAAACTCTCTGGTAACTAGAAATTATAACAATAATAATGGAGGCACACAAACCAATAACCTAGCAACCCTTATATAGCAGCCTGCTAAAACCCTAGTTCGTTGACAACAGTTAAAAACTGTCCTCGCAGCTGACCGCTTGAGCGGTGTTTTCACTACTCGAACGGTGAACTCTATGTAGCAGCATTCTGTTGTAGAGTTTGAAATACCAAGAGGTATAATGGACCACTCGAGCAGTCTGTCGAGTGGTCTGACACCGCGGGCTATTTTTTTGATGTTTAATATTGCGCGGCCCTACAATATTAAATCAAAAACTCGAACAAGACAAGTGTCAAAATATTAATAAATAAAATAAATAATTTAAATAATTATTTGTCACAAATTTTTCAAACTATAAATAAATAAGACCGATGTCAAAATCCATAACAAATACGTTGACTTCATCATCGGGGGGACTTTCCGACTACTCCCACTAGGTAATCTCACCGCCGTTACTTGTACAATAACAATCTCACCTTGGAGCCCGAGGACCTAAGCTTAGTTCATTCCTTTCCCTCAACAACAGCATACATCCCTGCGGGCTTATCCAACACAAAACACCCCTGTGAATTCATCCGTTTCCGGTTTCATTTCCGCACAATACTAAATACAAAAATATCTTTTAAAATGAAAAGTTAATGAAAATAAAAAAAAAATCAATATAGACATGTATGAAAAAAGAAATCTCATGTTTTTCACATGTATTTTTTTAAATACAATAGCACAATAATTTATTGAAGATATAGAGTATGCATGAAAAGTTTCTCATACCTTTATGTAATGCATAACAAAATTTTCATATATGAGTACTTATGTAATAAAAAAAATTAACTATATCAATATTTTTGTTATTTTTTAAGATAAAATAAGAGTTATTTCAAAATCTAGTTTTGTACATTTTAAAAATATAAAAAAATCTCTTCTAAAAACCCACTTATCAAATACATTGCGTGAATTTTTTTATACTTTAATGCAAAGTGTTACATTTATTTTTCTTAATTTTATCATTCTTAATTTAAATAAAATGAGTAACTTATGAATGAGAAATTTCTTAGTATAATTTTTTTTTAGCATGATAAAAAATTTCTCTTACTTTTATACAAGTTATGAGAAAATTGTTATATATGATTTTTTTTATAAAAAATTTACACACGAAAGTCACAATATTTTATATTCATCTTAATACATAATGTGAGATATTTCTCATACCTTAATGCAAAACATAAGAAATTTTAATGCATAAGCAATCATTTATTAAGAAACAATTATTACATAATTATTTTTGTTATTATCTAGGAAAACTAATAAATGTTTCAAAATTTAGTTGTGTAAAATTTTAAAAATATGATAAATCTCTTTAATGTAAAAGTTTGATGAATTTTCTTATATCTTGATACAAAATACGTAAAATTTATCTTACGTATTTTTTTAAAATTTTGTTTCTCATACTTTGATGTAGGGCATTAAAAATATTTCATGTATGAGCACTCATGTATTAAAAAAAATTAATTATATTAATATTTTTGATATTTTTTTATAAAATGAAAATTATTTCAAAATCTTGTAAGATTAAAATTTCTCATACGTTTTTTTTTAAAAAATTTTATCATTCTTAATTTTAAATAAAATGTACAATTTATGAATAAAAAAATTTCTCAGTATAATTTTTTTTATAACATTGAGAAATCTCTTCTCTCTGTATATATCTACTTGGAAAAAAAAAAAGCAAATGAAATCAACGATCTGAATTCAGTAAAAAGTGAAAATTAAGTCATTATTTGGAAGAAAAAAAGAAATTGAATTTCCGTGGCCACAAATGAATAAAAACAAAAAAAAAGAAACAAATAAGAAAAATTGCCTCGAATTTGGCGTTGATGTTGCGGCATTATTGGCAGAGAGGACACTGCCATCCCTCAGTTGCTGTTGCGGGTTAGGTTTCGGCAATTCAACATGTTCTTGATTCTCTTCATTTTTCTTTCTCTCTTTCTGACCTCCCAAACAAATTTAAAGAAGATGAAGAAGAAGATTGGTGAAACATATGTCCCTGAAGAGGCGAATAAGATCAGATCGACGAAGATTGGAGTGGATGCACGTTCGGTACATTCGGTAAATTAAATTTCTGATCACTGTAGCAAAGTCATATTGAAAAGTATTTTAAAAAGAGTTATGCTACTTTTTTCGAAAAATACGATCGAAAAAAATAATCGAAACAACGATCGCGCTAAAATCACTATTTCGCGCATGAATTAATTATTTCTCCTCGTTATGCTCTTCCATCCCCTCCCGGTTCTCTTCCTCGTCATCTGTGGTGACGTCCTGGTTGTCCTGGTATTTTGTAAACTACATCTTGTCCATCACCTCCTTGCTGTATCAATGGACGAACGCCTTGCTTTTCAGTTTTGCAGTTTCTGCCTTCACGTTTATGGCCTTTGGAATTTGTTCATTGCTTGGAGCATAACTTAACAAACAGCAAATTTCATAACTATCTAAAATTCTGAACCACTAAGAACATTCGCACACATATTACCAGTGAGAATGTTCTCACTAGTGTAAGAATATCCTTACTTTTTATTTTTTTCTTTCTTCATTTTTTTCTTTCTTCTTTTCTAATCATATGATCTCTGTCATCTTCTCAACATCCATTACTAGATGCAAACTCAAGCCTCCTCCCTTCATCATACTAGGCTCTGTGATATCAGTGAGAATGTTCTTACAGTGAGAATGTTCTCACACGCATTACCACTGAGAACATTCTCACAGACATTACCAGTGAGATTGTTCTCACTGGTGTGAGAATGTCGTTACTTTTTGTTTTTTTTTCTTCTTTTCTAATCATATGATCTCTGCCATCTCCTCATCATTCATTGCTAGATGAAAACTCAAGTCTCCTCCCCTCATCATGTTAGGCTCTGCGATATCAGTGAAAATGTTCTTACAGTGAGAATGGTCTCACACGCATTACCACTGAGAACATTCTCACACGCATTACTAGTGAGAATGTTCTCACAGTTTTTAATCGGTGAAAACCTAGCATGATGAAGGGAGGAGACTTGAGCTTGCATCTAGCAATGGATGATAAGGAGATGGTAGAGGTCATATGATTAGAAAAGAAGAAAAAAAAGTAAAAAAAATCCCAAATAGCACTCTCCATCTCTCTTCTTCTCTCAGGAACTTTTTTCACCTCTTTCAACCGCTGAATCCGACACCTCGGAGGACAAAATTTATCAATCTCCAAGAGTTCGCCAAATTTTACAGGGGCGCGATCTCCGTCGAAGACGACGACGTCATCAGGGGCAGGAGTCAAACGCATACGTGGGGGAAGAATGGGGATGGAAAAAGGACGATCGATGGGGAAGAACCAAACACAGACGTGGCAATTTTGGTTATTTGTTTTGGTCATTCTTTTCGGGATGAATGGATTTTTCGTTTTAAAAAACTTACTTGTTTTGTCTTCTGCCATAAACAATTGGCTCTTTTATATATTTTCACATCTATTTTTTTTACTAAAAATTAAAAAATTTACTTTAAAAAAAGGCTAGGTGAAACACAAAGAAGCCTATTAAGCAGATGCCTATTAAGCCTAATATTATACCCTTTGTGGAGTTTAGAATAAATGGATCGAACAAGACTATTTGTCCGAATAATATCCTTATCTCATATTTGTTTAGTTAAAGTATATTTGGATTAAGTATCTCGGTTGGATTCCATATCCCTCATACATGGGAAAACAAGTCTATGGAGAGGGAGTGGAACATGAAGCCTTGAGGTTAGAAAAGTTGTAGGATTAAGCGTGAAATATCAATTTAACTCTTTGTATTTCAATATTGGGCCAAAAATTAGTTTCTTTTTGGTTTTTTTTCTATGATTTATTTTATTTTTTTTTGTTCCATTTTTTTACTTTTCAATTTTTAAAATTTACCTTTTTTCTACTTCTTTTGTTCTCTTTTTCTACCATAATTAGAAGGATTAAGTTTTAATATTAATTTTTTACTTTGTAACATTATTAGTGATATTTTTTAGTTTTATTTTTTTGGCTCTAGGATTATCTATTTTCTCTCTCTTTTTGACTTTTTGGTCTTATTTGAAATTTTTTATTTTTGGTCTTACTTAAAAAAATATTTTTAGTCTTATTTGATAATATTTCAATTGTGTTTGCTCAATACATACAACTAAATTTTTCACTACCAAGTGGTGTAAAAAAAAAGAAAAATTATTATTATACTATATTTTAAACTCACTATAAACAATAAAGATGTGGGTTGTAATAACCAATAAATATATTCCCAAGTTAAATTAAAGAAAAATATCAAATGTAAATTTTCTAACGAAAGAAATATGACTTTGTAATTACAATAGATCAACTTTCTCATGGTGCAAGGATTTCTTATTATTATATTATTATTTTTAATTAATTCTTATAAAAACAAACCAAAAATTAAATTAAGTTGTCAATGACAATTACTTATCTCATTGACTAAACAAACTCAAGATTGATGCAAAATATCTACGAGTTCCAATAATAATGTGTGTATAAAGCGTGAATCACGCCCTCCGGTTTCGCACCATTTAAAATTACATTTATACCCTCACAAATTTTGTATCGTATTTTTAATTTATTTTATAATATATATATATATTAAATTTATTTTAATAAACTTACCGTTTATCTTGTAGAACATATTGAAAAGATGATTAGTTTAAAAAAATAGATTAGTTAAATATCCGAAGATATATTGCTTTCAAATATTGATTTTAGTAGCTTATTTCGTTTTAAGAGTACACGGTTGAAATACATATGTTCAAATCAATTAGTTATTGATATCCGATCAATTTAATTTTTTACATAAATGATCTTTTCAAAAATATCAACAAAGTGAACGATAAGTTAAATAAAATAAACATGACGTATATCCATAAATTTAGAAGATAAAATTTTAAGTAAATCCTAAACCTTAAGATTAAGTATATGAAAATTATCGATGAAAACTCTTTATATTTATTTTAGTGCTTTATCTCAAGTTTATTTTTGTGATATGAACCGTTTATTTTGTAAATCATATTGAAGATCATTTATGTAAAAAAATAATTTGATTTGATATATATTGATTTATGAATTTACATAATCTTTTAATTATAAATTTATAAATTTAGATGATTTAGTGTTAAATATATATGGTAGAATTTATAAAGTGCATACTATATAATCTAAAAATAAAGTACAGTACTTAATTTACTTTTTTCTTTAATACTAGCGGACGGGCCCACGCGTTGCGTGCCCAACGAAATGATAATTTATAATTTTTTTTAAAAAATTAAACTTAGAAAGAACGTCACATATGAATTTTATTAGATTCTAATATTAAAAAGAATACATAATTTTCTTCCTAACTGAAAAGCATGATGCAGCAAAATGTGATCAGATATGTGTATTAAATGATTGGTTATCCAAATCTAACAAAATTCAAATTAATGAAATAAAATAATAAAATTTGCATTGACATTCGAGAAAATTAATAACCTTTCAGTTTCAATATATAAAATTACAGTAAAAAGTAAATCAAGCAAACCCATAAAGAGAAAAAAGTGTCTAGAGAGAGAAAGGGAGAGAGACATTTGTCATCTCACAATCTTCTGATGGAGGGAGAACAACATTTGATACTTTTATGTGCTTCACGAAAGTGCCTTTCCAAATGAAAAAATAACACTTAATTTGCAAATAGTGGAACTGTTATCTTACTAAAAAGTGAAACTATAAATAGTTGTTTTATTATAGTAGTAAATATAATATAGATAGTATAAATATGTCAAAAAGAACCTTATCACATCTTTGTACCACTATTTGTATCTTTTTAATTTGTAATAATTGTATGTAAATTCTTGTAATTTTTTTTAAAAGGAAAACATATAAATGAAAACTAAAAATCAAATATGGCCATGACACATGAGTAATGATAAATTTCGCACAATATATTCTGCACAACTACATGTGGAATATACAACATAAAATTTTTAAAATACAAACAATTGCAGAAACTTTGTATCACTAACCTTAATGATGCAGTTTCAAACTTGCGTCTGTTGTCTAAGATTCTTTAATTTGAAGTCAAATATAGGTATCTATGTACATATACGGGAAAAGGAAAAAAAAATGAGTATCAATAAATTTTGTAAAGAATTTAATAATTTAACATAGCTTAGGAAGAAGGCAAAATAGAGTAACAATTTTTTTTAAAAAAAACTTAATAACTTGAAACAACTAATATATGTGTGGATTCGGGATTTCGAATCGACATATGTCGTAGTTAATTCTCAACGATATTTGCTATGAGTCGAAAAAATAAATATTTTTATCCAAATATAAAATATAAATCAAGAAAATAAATTAATCAAAGGATTTAAAAAAGTTTTTAAAAGGCAAAATTAATCCAAAATATCAATATTTAGACCAAATAGGGCTATAATAGTAATTTTTATCGGCATAAAAAGATAAATATAACATCAAAACATATAAATAAGCATATGATTAATTTTATTTAAAAATAAGTAGCAAAAGTACCAAATTTAAATCTATTTATCTATCTATCTACTATGTATAGTGTATTCTTAAAAAAAACTAATATATGACATAATTTAAAGAACTTGTGAATATATTAATATAAAATACAAGTAAGTATTATTATTTTTTTAAAAAAAGTTAAGAATAACAAATTTATACATATTTAAAAATAATTATATAAATTAATACACTATAAAAAAAAGAATTTTTTAAAATAGTAGATATCCCCTAAGTCCATCTTTGTCAGTAACAATCATATCCAGTATTCTTTATTTATGTACTTTGCCAATATGGTCCAAATCATTGGGGGCTTTCTCTAAATCTTCAAAGTTCAAAGCTCAAAGAGGGCGGAATCCCATTTTTGGTAAATTATATTGACATTTCTTTTATTTAATTAAAAATGAAAACATTTCTTTTCTAATATTCTTATATTTTTGAAATTACACTGTTTTTTTTTTTTTTACTTTTATGTTTCACATATTTCATTTTGTCAATTGGCTGTTTAAAAAGTTGACATATTTTGTTTATGTCGGATACCTTTTTACATTTATTTCCAAATTTATCCTCGCTTATATTATTAATATCTTATATTAGGGTTAATCAAATAAAGTAAATAAAAAATAATCAAATAAAATGAGAAAGTTAATTCCAAGTTTCCAATATTGTCCCCCACCATCCTCCAAAAAAATGGATTTCCTTGCCAATCTTGAGGTTAATTAAAACTGACCTTAAAAATTTGGTAACCCAACATTCTTTTGTATTTCTAAAATTAAATTGAATGATGCCCTAAAGAGAAGATAGCACTACTAATTGGGATTGTGTGACGGTCGGCGCGGTGCAGATTAAATAAAAATTTATTAACCAAATCATTTATGACGGTATAAAAAATTTTAATCCACTGCCGAACCACCCGCTTTATAAAATCGACGGATTAGTTATTTTTTTGGACGGTTTTGTAATGACGAATTGGGCGGATTGGCGGTTTAAATATTAAATAAATATTTTATTAAAATATCAATTAATCCGAAATCAAAATAGAGACTATATCAGTTTAAACAAAATATTCATGTAAAGATTCAAAAAAATATTTCAACAATATATTTGAGTACTAATAAAAATAAATATCCTACATTCATGATATAAGGTAATAAACATCAAATAAAAAATAAAATAAATAAATAAACATAGGTAAGTGGCTCACGAAGCCACTGACTCACTGTTATAGAAAATTAGAAATCAAAATTATTTTGGGTTAAAGAAATTAGAAAGATATTTTGGCATAAGATATTGAGACCTATAATTTTTAATTTTTAATTTTCTATTTATACCTTACGAATTAATGATTAGGTTAGAAGTTATGAGTTATAAATTAATAATAAAATAAAAAATAATTAAGTAATATGTATTATATGCGGGCAGGTCGATTGAATAGCAAGTGGAAACGATTGAAACCGCCACCATCAACCAACCCGTGTGATCTTTTTTTTAACCGTTCAATTTGTTTTGTCCTTTGTTTTTAATTTGTTTGGGTCAGTGCGATATAAACGAATATGGGACAGTTGAACGAATTAGGCAAATTTTTGAACAACTCTACTACTTATAAGAATTTGCTTTTATTATGTATTATATGATATAAAGTTGTATTCCAATAGTTGCTTTACCCAAGATAAAAGGCAAATAAAAATTAGAGTTAATTATTTCCTTGTCCTATTTAAAAGATGTATAGTAGGATTGGGTCTATATATTGTCTTATACAACCTAATTCTTTTTTATCAGAACACCAAACATATTTATGATAACTAGAAGGTTTTGAGAGAAGTTGAACTCAAGACCTTTGATAATTTTATTTTTGTTGTAGAAATTTTTATCACTATAAATTTTCTTTCTTGTAGGAAATGTTCCTTTATTAAAAACGAAAAGAGGAAACAAAAGAAAATCGAAGAATATGTTTATGTTACGACCCCTTAAGATTAAGAAGAAAAAAAATGAGTTTAAAATGTGAGTAAGTGCAAGTTTGGCATATTTAAGTTGTCTCTTTTTTTTGTAAAAAGATTAGCTTTTAACTTGGTGTATTTGGCATTTTTAAAAAATTCACTAAATTTTTTTAGGTTTTTTTTCAAGAAAAATTTTATACGCATTCCAAAAAAAAACTTCTTCTTTTTGAGTGAAATAATTATTATACTTTAAATTAAAAAAATCAACCCTACTTTAAATATAAAAAAAAGCCGTGCCAGTATTTCAAATATTACAGCTTCAAAGCAAAATATAATGATATATTAGATAATTTAACAAAAAGAAAAAAAAAATCTGAACAAATTATCGCAAATAATTTATTTTTTTCCATTTTTTCTATTAAAGCTAATCTCTTAAACTATCCCAATAAGTTATTAGGGAGGAATATTTCTTTTATTCCTTCTTTTCATATGCCATTCAATCCAAACTCAACGTTATTCTCTATTTAAAATGTTTAAAAAATTAAACCTTTTCTTTTTGAAAAAAAAATCATCTTTAGTAATTTTTTCACAAAAGTTTGGTCCAATTTTTTTTTATTTGCATTTTTAGAATTCTCTTACCAACGAGAATTTTAAAAGTAATGGGAAAAGGCACGTTTTTAAGAAAAATATATAAATTGTTTGTATTTAATAAATGAATTTTTTTAAAAATTTGGTCAAAATTATATTTACTTTTAAAATCACACCATGAAGAGGGGTTTGGCGATCGTGCTGCGATTAAAAAGAGTAGCACAGTGTTATACCTTGCTTGGGGCAAGTTTGTGAGTAAATTTTTATGGTCGAATTCATTTATTACGTAGAACTCGTTGAGTTTGTTATTCCCAAAAAAATTCAAATTGATTCGATACCTATAACTAAGTGATTGAATAAGATCTCATAATATTATTTTATAAATAAATAAATAAAAATTATAACTTTTAAAAAAATTGTTAAACAAATATTACTCAATCAGTTAGCTATAACTGTCGGATCAATCTGAATTTTTAATTAACAACAAACTCGACGAGTTATACGTAATGAACGAATTCAATCATAAAAGTTTATTCGCAAACTCGCTCCAAACAGGGCGGAGCACGGATCCCAACTCAGTGAAGAGTCATCAAGAATGGTGAAAGTTTTTAATTAAAATAAAGAAAATCAATAAAAAAATCAAATGAAGGCAGGCTTTTCAGGGGCCTTTTAGTGA
>JAULJZ010110164.1:0-11565 GCA_032270985.1 Heliamphora pulchella
ATATGCCTAGAACTGCCACTACCAGAGGCAGCGGCGGCGGCACCAAGGCAGAGGGAATCAGGATCGAAGGTCGACTGGACCTCTAAGGCTTTGAGGGGTGCGAGAGTGGTTCCAACCACTCAAAATGCCGCTGGCAACCGTGGCGTTGGTGCGGCGGCAGTGGTGCAGCAACAATAACAAAAAGAAGGGGGAAAGGATAGGAGAATACCTTGATGAAGATAAGGGAGATGGTGATGCTTGCCAAAGAAGAGGAACCATAGTCACTGAAGAGCCGCCAGAGTGGCGCTGGAAATCGCCTAAGCTTGACTGGAGGAGGGGAGTTCGTAAAGAGTGGAGAGTGAGGGGCTATTCCCCTTTTATACTCTGCCTTGAGTTCAACTGAAGTGCCAAAAGGCACCGATTATGGCACCTAGGGCTTCGTGTGCTGTATGCATCACAAGACAACTCGAGCTACAAGGTTACAGTGATGTCCGAGCAAAGAAAATAACCAGGCTCCGTACAACCGAGCAACGCCGAAGGATAGATTGTGTTTGTTGAGAAGAAAAGTGTGCTTGGACTAATGACGCCGAGCTACTCAAGCTGCAATAAATTCAAATGATTGACATTTATGAAAAATGACGACTGAAATTCCTGTATCCAAAGTACAGCTAGTGCCGTATGCATTCAATATGCATTTAATGCACACATTAAAAATGGTACTAGACCGATAGGGGAATGCCACGTGGAAAGAATGGTGGTTAGCGTACAACTGGGGCAAGTGGAAATACGTCAGGCTTGTTATGCATGAATGTCATGTAGAGGGCATGGAAGTCAGATGTATGGCAGCATGGTTCTAAGTATAAGTGGGAGATTGTCCGGGTTGTATATTAAGAAACTATGAATTTTGTTAGTTTTGTATTTTATTTTATTCTTTAATAAAATTATTTTTCATTTTATGAGAATCTTAACGAGCAATGCATGCGATATCATTTCATTAATGTTATGCGTGAATACCCTTTATTCTGTACAGTGTTTAATCTAGTGTATAGAGTACGAGTTGTACACAGAAGATCAAATTATAGGTTCTTGCAGAATATAAGTTTGCGATTTACAGTTTAGATAGAATTGGATACATCATCAGTACGACTGTAGCATAGAGTTTTAGTAGCCCTGTCTTGGTTATGGGAAATAGATAATAGTGTCGTCTGTTGTTCTGACTCTCTGTGTTAATAGACTTTGTGTATTGAACAGGACCACATTGGGATAATTAATTTTATATTGATTATATAAATTAATTTATACCCCAAGTTTATTATGAGTGCTTATTCTTTTAATCCTGGAATAATTATTATTTACGTATATTTAGTATTCATTGTTTAAATTAATTTGAGGGTGTGATGTTTTACGGGTCAATATTCTCGGTGAGTTAGACAGCGGTATTAAACATATGACGAATATTAATTATTGACGGAATCTTCGTCCTGATTATTCAAGATTCACAATACCCCCTTAAAAAAGTTTATAAATTTTGACCGAGCTAAACCCAGTAGGTGGATTTAATTATCCGGCCGTCAAATAAGTTAAGCGAAAGGATTTAACAAATTTTAAGAAACCGATTATATTAAATTGTCAGTAATAAAATTTAATTGGCGGGTATCGAGAATCTTAATATGGGAAGATGAGTTAAACATTTAATAATAGGAGCTCGAATAATCAATTTTGAGAATATGACCGGGAGTGCAATTACGATTCTTTAGTGGTATAAATTGCAATTTATGTTTTTATAAAATTGCCTCAGGGGTAGGCGAGTTTTCATAATTACATTAGAAGCCCAATTTATATTTACTCCACAGGTTCCTATTGTAACCCTATATATGTGGTTATGCTAATCCTAGCCCACATTCCACATTACATTCATTATTTAATTAGGGTTTCTACGTAAATCTTAGGTAGCTAGATTAGCAGGTTCAAAATTACGATAGATCATAGCCCATTCTACGTTCGTGACTCGCATCCAAAAATACAGTAGAAGGCTTGATCGAGGCTTCAACTCGAAGGATTCACATTCGTGGTTGTTATAGTAACCGAAATTATTCTACCAGATTTTGAAATGTATAATCCCGAATCTAACTTTGGGAGTACAGGATTTATTTTGATCGTTCAGCATCAAAAAAATTTAAACTGGAGCCTGTTTCGGCGATTGCCTGTCCAATATTTTTTTATTGAAAAAATCGTATTCAAATAAATGATCTTAGCAGTTTGTCTCCAACACTACACCTCCTTGTTCAGGTTCAACGGTTAACCAATCCTCTCCATGGGTCGGATCACACTATCGATCAGGGCTAGAATGCAGGTCAAGAACATTAAGTTTCTAGTAGTAGATGTGTCGTCCCTGTGCAATGCCATAATGGGGAAGATATGGTTCCACCAGTTGAAAGCCATCTCCTCTGCATATAACCAAGTCCTCAAATTCCTGACCTCGAGAGGAGTGGAGACAATCAGAGGGTACCAAACTGCGGCTAAGCAATGCTTTATGGCTGCTATCAGAGGAAAAGACAGTTTTTTCCAAGGATGAGTAGGTTTGCGTAATGAAAATGCAGGATAAACTACTTTTGGAGGATGTTGGGAGAGTACCAATAGAAAAAGTGGTCGAGCCACTGAAGAAGGCCATGCTAAAGGAGGACGATTCAGATCGGTTCTTCTTACTCGGCTCAAGCATGGCCAAACAAGAGGAAATTAACCTGGTAGGCTTCCTGAAATCAAATGTGAAGGTGTTTGCTTGGAAACCTTATGAAATGCTGGGCATCAATCTCGAGGTCATGCAACACAGGCTAAGTGTTGACCCAGCTCATAGGCCAGTCGTCCAGTGTGGGAGAAGGCCCTCTACTCAATACTCTGCGACTGTAATAGAGGAAGTTGAGAAGCTGCTCGAGGTAGGAGTAATCAGGGAGGTGCACTACCCTCTCTGGTTGTCGAAAATTGTCATTGTTAAGAAATAGAACGGGAAGTAGAGGGTATGTGTGGAATTCACTGATTTGAATAAAGCTTGTCCAAAGGACTCATTTCGCCTACCTAAGATTGATCAACTAGTGGACTCAGCAGAAAAGCATGGGAGGATGAGCTTCCTAGATGCTTATTGAGGCTACCACCAAATTGCTTTGAGCTCGGATGATCAAGATAGACAAGTTTTATCACCCCATGGGGTTTGTATTGCTACAGGGTAATGCCCTTTGGCCTAAAGAACGCCAAGGACACTTACCAAAGGCTAGTCACAAAGATGTTCCAACCTATGCTGGGTCAAAACATTGATATTTACATCAATGATATGGTGGTCAAGACTGCGTAAGAGCACAACCATCTTCGAGATGCTGAAGACTTACAAGTTGAGACTCAACGCTTCGAAGTGCGCTTTTGGAGTGCAGTCAGGGAAGTTCTTAGGTCACTTAGTGAGCAGAAGGGGAATCGAAGCCGATGTTGACCAGATAGCATCAATCCAAAACATACAGTCCCTGAAAACAACGAGGGAGATGCAAAGGCTAACAGAGATGGCAGCAACACTGAACAGGTTTATCAGTCGTTCATCAGATAAGTGTCATCTTTTCTTTCAGTTATTGAAAAAGGGCAAAAATCTTATCTGGGGGGAGGAGTGTGCTCGGGCGCTCCAGAGATTAAAGGGGTACTTGAGCATGGCTCCTCTTCTGTCTAAGCCCCTGCTTGGGGAAGAGCTGCACATGTATTTAGCAGTATCTGAGCACTCGACCAGTGCGGTCCTACTCAGGTTAGACGTGGTTGAGCAGCTTTCAACCTATTATGTCCGCTACACCTTCCTAGACGTCAAAATAAGATACTAACCATTGAAAAAGCTTGCACTCGCCCTGGTCTTCGCATACCGGAAGCTAGCGCACTACTTCTAAGCACATAAGATCATAGTCTTGACTACACACACGCTCAAGGCTTTACTGCGCAGGGTAGATTTCTCGGGGAGAATAGCAAAATGGGGAGTGGAACTTGGTGAGTACGATATCGAGTTCAGGTTGAGGACTGCGATCAAAGGGCAGGTTCTTGTGGACTTTATAGAAAAATTCTCCAGATGAGGTACTTTGATCAACTCAAACTCAACCATACCTGTGCCTAAGCTGGGGGGGAAAAGGTGACTGTGCAGTTGGAGACATAGAGGTAGAGGTCGAAGGAGAAGAAAATGAAGAATCCAAAGCAAAAATGCAGAGGTGGAAGCTGTACACGGATGGGGCGTTAAATCATAAAGGATCAAGAGTAGGAGTGGTTCTCATCTCTTCAAAAGGAATCGTAATTGAGCACTCCATTAGGTTGGGCTTCCTAGCGTCTAACAACGAAGTTGAGTACGAAGCACTACTGGTCGGGCTCAAGAGCACCGAACTCCTGAGCATTAAAAGGTTGAAGGTCTTTTGCGATTCCAAACTGGTGGAAAATTAGTTAACAAGGCAGTACAATGCCCAAGATGACAAGATTGTCGCTTACCTCTCCACAGCTCTCGAGCTTGTCAAGGGATTCGAGGAAGTGCAGATTGAGCATACCAACAGGGAGGGAAATTCCCATGCAGATTCCCTGGCAGCCTTGGCCCCAGCAACCAAGCTTGGGCTAAAAATAATAGTAAATGTTTAGAAGCATGAGAGCTCAAGCATTAAAGTTGGGGTGCAACAAATATGTGCTATACAAGAAAACCAGGAACCTAGCTTGATGGATCTCATCATCAGGTTTCTCCATAACGGTTAGCTCTCTGAAGATAAGAAGGAGGCCCACAAGATCAGACACAAAGCTACTCGATTTTGGCTATCCCCTAATGGTCAGTTGTATAAGAGATCTTTCTCAGGCCCTATTTGTTGTGCGTTCACCTAAACAAGGTTCAGGATTTCCTATATGAACTACATGTAGGGATGTGTGGAGGTCATATAAGTGGAAGGCCACTGGCGTACAGAACTATCAGCCAGGGCTACTGGTGTCCTTACATGCAAAAAGGATGCCCAGGCATATTCAAAGAAGTGCGAAAAGTGTCAGAAATATGCACCCCTGCACAGGGGCACAGGCAGCCGGCCAAAGACCTCAACTCCATCACAAGCCCAAGGCCTTTTGCACAATGGGGACTAGACATTATTGGTCCATTGCCCAAGTCGGTTGAAGCTGAGCCCTTGGCTAATATTAAAGATGTGGATTCCAAGAAGTTTGTATGGAAGAATATAATCACCAGATTTGGCATTCTGCGCACCACAGTTGCAGACAATGGAAAGCAATTCGATAGATCCTTGTTCAAAACCTTTGGTTTAGGTCTGGGAATAAAGAATTACTTCTCAACCCCGTCATTCCCTCAAAGCAATAGCCAAGTAGAGACCTTGAACAAGACTCTCCTATTAGGACTCAAGAGAAGACTCGAGAAACCCAAGGGAAAGTGGGTGGACAAGCTCCTTTTGGTGCTATAAACGTACCGCACAACTTCTAAGAGTTTAACAGGGGAAACACCATTTGCTATGGCCTATGGCATGGAAGCGGTGATCCCCTTGGAAGTAGGACTGCCTACCATCTGAACTAAAGCTTTCAAGTCCAGGAACAACAGTCTCAGCATTACTCGGGACCTTGATCTTGTTGAGAAAAAAGGGAGCGAGCTGTGGTTAAGCTTGCAGCCTACCACTAACAACTCTCAAAATTCTACAACAAGCGCATCAACCACAGAAAGTTCCAGGTTGGCGAACTGGTGCTCAGGAATGTCCTGCTTAACATAAAGGACCCTCTTGATTGAAAGAACAAAAACGTACAAACTTGAAGATTTGGAGGGAAAGAAGATCCCAAGACCTTGGAATGCTCAAAATTTAAGAAAATTTTATCATTGAAGCTTGGGTTGTAAACTCCTTTTTGGATGATAATAAAAGGAGCCTTTCTTGAAAACTGATGTATACAGCCTTGCGATGTCTCAATAAAAAGTCCCAATTGACCTCGAGTCAAGCCTGGACAAGAAAGTCCTAACACGACTAGGCAGGAAAAGTTCTAGTTGATCTCAAATCTCAGTTGACCTCGAGTCAAGCTTGGCCAAGAAAGTCCTAGCACGACTAGGCAAGAAAAACCCCAGTTAACCTCGAGTCAAGCGTGGGCATGAAAGTCCAAGCATAGCTAGGCAAGAAAAGCCCCAATTGGCTCCAGGGCTAAGCCATGGTAAGAAAAGCCCCAGTCGATAAATTCCTATATGGTAATTTTGAGATTTCTATATCTTCTGTTGAGAAATCCTTAGACTGATGGTAATTTTGAGATTTTTACATCTTCTGTTGAGAGATCTTCAGACTGAGATTTTGAGATTTTTAGCTCGGCTAGGCACCTAAGATCCAGTTGATCTTAAAAGATCATCGTTGGGTACAAGTATCCTAGCTCGGTTAGATGAAAGACCTAGCTCGACTAAGCATGAGGCTTAGCTCAGCTAGGCACTTAAGACCCAGTTGATCTCAAAAGATCACCACTGGGCACAAAGTATCCTAGGTCGGCTAAATGAAAGACCTAGCTTAGCTAGGCACGAGGCCTAGCTCGGCTAGGCACCCAAGACCCAGTTGATCTCAAAAGATCACCACTGGGCACGAAGTATCCTAGCGCGGCTAGATGAAATACCTAGCTCAGCTAGGCACATAAGACCCAATTAATCTTAAAAGATCATCGCTGGGCATAAGTATCCTAGCTTGGATAGATGAAAGACCTAGCTCAGCTAGGTTCATGAGGTCTAGCTCGACTAGACACCTAAGACCCAGTTGATCTCAAAAGATCACCACTGGGCACGAAGTATCCAAGCGCGGCTAGATGAAATACCTAGCTCAGCTAGGCACCTAAGACCCAATTAATCTTAAAAGATCACCGCTGGGCATAAGTATCCTAGCTTGGCTAGATGAAAGACCTAGCTCGGCTAGGCACGAGGCCTAGCTCGGCTAGGCTCATGAGGTCTAGCTCGGCTAGGCACCTAAGACCTAGTTGATCTCAAAAGATCATCGCTGTAGGGACCAGGTCCCTTGTTATTTTCTAGGGTTAATGAAAACGAGTATGTTACGTTCGGTGGGAATAGTTAAATGTGTAGATCACGTGTAAGAATTAAAACTTGAGCCTGTATATGTTTGCTAGCGATGGTTAAATGTGGGGTAATGCATGAGACCGTTGTTATGAGTTGTTTGGCTTATGTTAGTTCAGTTTTATCATTTTTCTTGGTTCGGGGTTCCTACCCAGTGTGATCGCTCGAGTGGAGGGTAGACCGCTCGAGCGGATAGATGGTAGAGAGTTTAGGGAGTGGGGACCGCTCAAATGGTGGGGGATTCCGCTCGAGCAGACTATCTGCGGCAGACTTTAAAAGTCATATTTTTGCTCTTTTTTTCTCGTTCCTTTCATTTTTCTCTCTCCCTAGAATAGAAGGGAGAGCTAGGGTTTTGGTTTGGAGGGTTGTTGGAGCCTTCTTGGCTTCTCTTGGTGAGATCTCTCGCGTCCATCTTGGTTATTTACCCATTGGAGGCTCGAGCTAGACATTAGAGGCTTCATTATCACCTTTTGGTTAGTGATCCTCATGGTTGGAGCTTATTTGAACGTTTTTCTTATGGATCTAGCATCCCAAAGGTAGGATTTATGACTATCCTTGAATATCTATATGATATGCATCGAATTTTCAATTTTATGAACCTAAGAGCATGAAAATGATGTTTTCGATGCCCTAGGTTAGGGTTTGAGGTTAATGAAGGTTAATTTTAGATCAATATATGATTTAACATAATTTTATCTTTACGTCATTGTTGGATATGATTGGATTTGAAAAATAACGGGTTAGGGTTTGAATTTGAGCTTAAATCATAAAATTTGGGATTTTTGGGGTTAAAGAACCCATAAGTTGAAATTAATGTGATTATTGGTTGAATTGAGGGTTATAATAGCCTATTGCGTATACATCCCATGAATTTATATGGCACATGACAATGTCGGGTGTTAAAGTTGGGGGATTTTAGTGTAAAATCGAAAAACACATGTGGTGGTTGGGTTTCAAACCGTAGTGATATGAGTTTTGGCGAGAGGAATCGGGTTGACTGTTAGACTCGTTTTGATTGTTAATGAAATGAAACAATTGAATAATTGAAGTACCATATGATAAAATTGAATGATTAAGTTTGGGCACGAGTTGCTACTCGGTGAAAGACCGAAAACTTGCACAATGTAAGGTAGGTCATTCCTTCGGGTTAATCCCCGTAACAGTGTGCTCTTAGG
Source organism: Heliamphora pulchella (assembly GCA_032270985.1). Classification (NCBI taxonomy): domain Eukaryota; kingdom Viridiplantae; phylum Streptophyta; class Magnoliopsida; order Ericales; family Sarraceniaceae; genus Heliamphora; species Heliamphora pulchella. The sequence continues at coordinate 8,227 of JAULJZ010110164.1, forward strand.
CGGCCCACCCATCGATGTTTTCGAGAAAAATAAAAAATGTGAGCTCTTCGTGTCGGGTTATAGAGTGTGTATTTATTTCTCAGACCTCGCGTGACCCGGTGGTGATAAATACGCTCGAGTCTATAGGCGCCGTTCAACTTTGGTACTTGAATGAATTGATGAATAAATTGAGTTGGTAAAACCTTAATTAGATGAATGGATAAAATGATAGGATACGGGAATGCGTTGAGTTGGTTGAAAATGGTGAGAGAATTGTTTATAATGGTTAGTTTAACTTTAACTATGGAGCATTGAACGATAACTCTTTTGTTGAAAGGTTGGTTATGTATTGGAAATTTGACTTGGGACAAATGATGTTGGTTTTGGATAAATTTATATGTGCATTTCCTATAACCATCTTCACATGTCATGCATATATTCATTGTTAGTCATTTTTCTTCGAGTTTCGGCTCATGTTGTTTAATAACATTTCAAGTGATAGCGGAAAAAAGGCTTTGGAGTAAGACGGTGTTAGGGTTGGTATACTAAAAATTATGTTTTTAGTATTTTATTTTATTTTTTAATAAAATTAATTTTTTATTTTATGATAATATTTATGAGCAATATATGTGTATCATTTGTTTAATGATATGCATGGATATTCGATATTCTATATAGTATTTAATTTGATGTGTAGACTACGACTTGCACACTGAAGATAAGATTTTAGGTTCTTACAGAATTAAGTTTTATATTCACGATTTAGATGGAAATGAACATACCATCGGTACGACTGTAGTATAGAGTTTTAGTAGGCCTGTCTTGGTTATAGGAAACAGATAATAACGTCGTCTATTGTTCCGACTCTCTGTACTACTATATTTTGTGTGTATTGAACGAGACATTTAGGGTAATTAATTTTATACTAACTATATAAATTAATTCACACTACAAGATTATTATAAATAGTGCTTATCCTGTTAATTATAAAATAATTATTGATTTGTGTATATTTAATATTCGTTGTTTTGATTCATTAGAGGGTGCGATCTTATGTGGGTCTATATTTTCGGTGAGTTAGATAGTAGTATTATTTATATGGTAAATATTAATTATTGACGGAATCTACGTCCCAAAAGATCAGGATTGAAGATACCCCCTTAAGAAAACTTATAAGTTTTGACCGGGCCAAACCCTACAAGTGGATTTTATTAATCGGCGGTCAAATAAGTTAAGCAGAGGGGTTTAAGAAATTTTAAAATTCCGATTAAATTAAATTGTCAGTAATTAAATTTAATTGGCGGGTATCAGGAATCTTAATGTGGGGAGAAATGGTAAGTATTTACTAAAAGGAGCCCAATGCTATATGGTTTTGAGATTATGGTTTTGAGATTATGTGTTAGAGTGCAATTCTAATTCTTTAGTGGTGTGAACTGTAATTCAGTGTTTTATGAAAATTCCAAAAAATCACTGCTAGTTTTTCATAATTACAGATACTGCTATGAGGAATTCTTAATTACAGAAACCGTTGATACGCGTCTGTGTTCCACTAGAAGTCTTACTCATAATTACTCTCCCAATTCTTGCTGTAGCCCTATAAATATGCGGGTAGGCTGAACTAGTTTCATAACTTATCTTGTAAGACTAAAGCAGTCCTAGTTCTGCCGATACGAGTTCTTGGAGGATTATAGCTCACACTATATCCGAAAATCGCATAAGAGAATACACTAGAAGATTTGACAAGAGCTTCAACTCGGATTCAAATTATAGTTGAAGATTCGACTGATAAAAATGTATTCTTCTAAATTAACTTCGGATGCACGGGTTTTATTTTGATCGTTCATCATCAAAAGTTTTATATGGAGCCCATTTTGGCATTTGCCCTTCCAGTTAATTTTTTTTTCAGATAATCGTTTGCAAAAATAATAATATTGTTAGTTTTTCCTCCAACAAATGGTATCAAGCCGTTTTGTTTTTGGTTTGCGATTATCGGGGCCGAGTAGTTTTAGAACTATTACAAATTTTGTTTTGCAGGCGTTCTAATCCTAGTTTTATAACCGTCATTTATTTTTTCATGTTTGATTGAATGGTGTGAATGATGATTATTTTTTTAATAACAGAGGTTGACCGTGATAGATTGAATGTGAGCCTTCGGGATATAGGATCGATATAATAGCTAGTTTTATGTTTTTAAATATATGTTTAGATTATTTAAGAATATGTTGAATATGTCCAAGAACATAAAGAACAGAGGCGGCACCGGCGGTGGTTTGCGTTTTAACAGGCCACAGATCTCGGTAAATTTTTTATGATTTTAAACAGGTTTTTTTAGTGAGTTTTTCTGCAGTATTTATGTATAAAAAATAGTATAAAAAATAAGTCAAAAACAGCAAGAAAAAATCACCAAAATAGCCCAGTTCCGACTGCTTTGCCGGCGGCGGTTCTTATGATTTTTTAGGCTATTTTTTGGACTATTTTTTAAGAAGTTTTTTAAACATAAAATAGCAATAAAACATACCTCAAAATATTGTCAAAAAAAAAACTAGACCAAAATCACAATCTAAATAGGCCGGCGGCGGCGGGGCATGGCAGCAGCAGGTTCCAGGAAATTTTCTTGCAATTTTTTTTTGGCTTTTTTGAGTAATTTTTTGACAAGAAGATAGTACTTTTTGAGAGTTTTCTTTTGTTATAAAGTATTCTGAAAATAGAGATCGGATGAGGTTGGAACGATCTCGGGAAATTGGCGGTTAATGACGGCGGCTCTGGGTGCGGCGACAGCAGCTTTGGGCAGTATTTTTAGAAGTTTTTCTTGCTGTTTTTGAGCAGTCCTTTTTGTAGAAAAATAGTACTTTTCGAGAGTTTTCTTTTGATATAAAGTACGTTGAAAACCGAGTTCGGAAAGAGATCGAAAAAGCCCCAGAAAGTTGGCTGCGTAGTGCTGTGGCGGGCAGCAGCGATTTTTGAGGTTCGGGCCATTTTTTTGGTCGTTTTTCGAGCAATTTTTAGCACATTTTTTGATAGAAAACTCATATTTTGAGATCTTTCCGACGATATAAAACTCGTAAAAAACGGAGCTCGGATGAGGCGGCGGCAAAGCGGCGTCGGCGGTGTCTTGCGGTGGTCCGGCAATTTCTCTCTCCCGGGGTTGCTTTGTGTTGATTTTTTGATATATACGAGACTGATATGATATATATTGATATATCGATAGTATTTGGAAAAATTGATTCAATTAGAACACAGAATCAAATGCGAAAATTTCTTTAATTAAAATATTTTGTAATGGAAAATAAATTTTTTTAATTAATTAATTTTAATTAAATAAAAAAACTTTAGATATTTTATTTTTTACAAAATATCACG
>JAULJZ010110175.1:0-11565 GCA_032270985.1 Heliamphora pulchella
TAACTTATTTTATTAACAATTCATGTTTAGATAATTTTAACATTTCCAACCATATTTTTGTTCTTTTATGAAAACTGTGATACTTTAGTTAATATTTGTAAATATTGCATGCGGGTGTGTTCCATGTATCATTTTAGCTAGAAATTGCATGCCTTAGGACTTAAGATTTTTCTTTTGACATTTATTTGTTTTGGAATGTTATGTACATATCTTATGTATTTTTCATATTTGATATTGGATGTTCTCTCTTTGCCTCTATTTTCTTTAGTTGCATGCATTTAAGAAATTCTATTAAAGAACCAATGATGATTAGTAGAGGCCAACCTTACGGTTGAGCGAACTAGGTGCCTAACACTTTTCTCGATTCGTACCTTAGCTACCGAACCCTCTTTTCTCTAGTTAACGTTTTCAAAGATTAGTAGCCATTTTTGTTTTTCTTTGTTTTTCTCAAAAATTAAGTGGCAACTCCATTTTTAATAAAAAAAGATATTCAAAATTTGATTTTCAAGGTGTTCAAAATATTTTTCAAAATATCTTTGAATTTTCTCATTTTTAACCCCAAAATCTCAAAGCCATAACTGGGAAATATTAGTGCAGGCTCTCCACATTAAGATCTTCACCTTGTTTGGAGTCTTTGTGGACCAGATCCCCTTTCAAAAGTCGGTAACCACTGAGGAATCTGAACATCCTGCTATGTCCTCACTTGATCCCACAGCGAGGTGGTATCCTGACCAGACTATGTATCTCCCATTCATTGTGTAGTGCCAAATGATTTTATCCTCCCTACCACCCAGGCTAATGGGGATTGCACTAATAAGGTCATTCTCTGGGGGAAGAAATAGTTGACCTAAAAGAGTTATATTCCAGCCCTCCTTATTCCCAAGCATAAGGTCTACAACCTTGAGATCAGGCTCATTGAGTCTCATTGGGCTAATTACTTTGAAATTGGGTCCTCTATGGATCCATCTGTCCTTTCATACCCGAATCTGTTCACAATTGTCCACACGCCAATCTGATTCCTTTTTTTAGAATGTCATGTCCCTCAATGAAGCTCCTCTAGGTATAAGAGGAATTTGGCCCTGCCTTTGCCTTTAGGAAGGTAGTTGTGGGGAAATATTTGGCTTTGAGGAATCTTCTCACAAGAGATGAGGGGTTGTAAAGGTTCCTCGAACCCTATTTGGCTAGGATTGCCAGATTAAACCATTCTAGGTTCTTAAAACCTAGGCCCCCTTGTGTTTTGCATACACATAGGTCATTCCACCTTCACGAGTGAATCTTCTTCCCCTTTTCCGATCCACCCCACCAATACCTTGCAAAAATAGCAGTTATCTCCTCACACAGCCCCAAAGGGAGCTTAAAAATGGACATAGTGTACGTTGTAATAGCTTGGGCCATAGCTTTGATGAGAACCTCTTTCCCTACCTGTGATAACAGTTTCTCCCCCAACCTTGGATGACAGCCCAGACCCTATCTTTAATATACCTAAAGATCTCCTTCTTGGATATACCTATCATTGATGGAACCCCGAGATACCTGCCTTGTTCATCCACAACACCAACCTCCATTACGCCCTTGATGTCTGATACACAGATAGGTGGGGTATTTTTACTGAAGGAAATAGCTGACTTGCTGAGATTTACCTGTTGGCCAGAAGCTTCTTCATAAACCTTTAAAATATCCCATATTGCTTGTGCTTCCTTTATGCTTACCTTATAGAATAAAAGACTGTCGTCAACAAAGAGGAGATGAGAAATGCATGGCCCATTTCTACACGTCCTGATTCCATGAATAACATTATCTGCTTTCACCTTTTTCAATAACGTTAAGAGCCCTTCCGCATAGATCAAAAAGAGTTACGGTGAGAGTGGGTCACCTTGCCTCAGCTCTCGAGAAGGCTTTATAGACGAGGAAGGTTGTCCGTTCACCAAGATCTTATAATTGACGGTGGTAATGCATCTGATCATCAACTGAACAAAATTATTCGCAAAGCCCAACAGCTACATCATTGCCTCCAAAAAAGACCACTCGACCCGATCATAGGCCTTACTGATGTCTAGTTTCATTGCCATGATACCCTCTTTACCAGTCCTTTTGTTCTTCAAATGATGGAAAAGCTCGAATGCAATCAGAATATTGTCAGTGATGACCCATCCTGAGATAAAAGCACTTTGGGCTTTGTGAATGACATCCGAAAGAGCCATCTTTAATCTGTTTGCAATGGTTTTTGCGACTATCTTATAAATAACAATATAGAGAGATATTGGTCAAAACTCACTTGCCTTTCTCGGACATTTGACCTTTGGAATTAACATGATGAGGGTATCATTGACAGGTTCAATGGACACAGAAGAGTTAAGAATGGGAAGGACAGCTTGTAATACATTATCCCCCACTATACTCCAGTACCTTTGATAAAAGCCACCTAGTTTTCCATTCGGCCCTAGGGCATTCATTGGAGCCATCTGGTTGAGAGCCTTCTTCACTTCAAGCGCATCATATTGCCGGACAAGATAATTATTCATCTCCACTAACACTTTCCTTTGCACCAACTTTGCCCACTGATTACCAATTCTTGTGTTGGAGGATCTAAAGATATCGAAAAAGTAATCTATCAAAATTCTATGCACAGCTTGCGGATCTGTATGCCAATCCCTGCCCCCATCTTCTAGGCCTAAGAGAAGGTTCCTCTTCTGTCTAGTGTATGCCTTAGCATGGAAAAAGCTAGTATTTCTATCCCCCAAGTGAAGCCATTCCACTCTGCTATGTTGTTTCCACATTTCCTCCTCCTGGTTCAGCATTTCATCTAGTTGTCCTGTCAAAGTTGCTTCCAACTCCCCATTATCTCCAGGTGGGAGGTTAGTCTTCAATCTACTTTTCTTCTCAGTTAGCCTCTTGATCGAGCTCTGGACATGGCCAAAAAGAACGTTTGTTTCAATCTACCAGGGAATTCCTAGTGTTTGCAATTCGTTCTTTAATGGCCTCTAAATCCTCTGCAGCCACCGGCACGTGCCATGCTTGATTGATGATGTTCTCGCAGTCCTCCGATCTCATCCATAGCGTCTCAAATCTATAAAGCTTTGATCTGGTATGTCCACCTCCAGAGGGCACAACACCCTCACAGTGAACAATAATGGGAACATGATCTGAGCAATGACACGCCAAACTACGAACCGACGATTGTGGGAATAAGCTCCCCCAGCTCCCTATTATCAGTCCTCTGTCTAGTTTGGCCCGAACCAAGTCCTGCCCTCACCGTCCATTACTCCAAGTGAAAAAGCAATCAAACGGGCTAGCATCTACCAGATTGCATACCTCAACTGCACTTCTGAACGCCTCGATCTTCCAGATTGCCCTTTCCTCCACCCCAAAGTGCTCATCCATGTTCCGAACTTCATTAAAATGGCCAATACACAGCCATGGATACTCATAAGCATCAGCCAGCCTTCTGAGAAGTTCCCATGAGTGCTTCCTTAGGGAAGTTTGGGGGCTCCCATAGAAGCCTGTAAGCCTCCATGGATTGGTTGTATTGTCACCATTGACCACCGCATCAATGTGGCCCATCGAGTAAGACCTGACATTAATATCACAATCCTTCTAAAGGAGACCCAGCCCCCCAAATAAAGCACTGCTCATACCCAAGCGAACCCTCATTATTTCCCACTTACATTTCGGTAATTTCGTTTCCATGACAAACATAATGTTGGGATCTTCAGCCTTAATCAACGATTGATGGCTATCAACTGATTGGAGGTTCCCAAGCCCCCGACAATTCCAACTTAAGATTTTCATAACTCTCAGTGGGGCCGAGAGTCAGCCACCGCCGATTTTATAGTTTGAAGAACATAGTCAAAGAGAGTAATACGCCTTGACTTCTTTGAACTCCCCACAGCCGAGTCAGATGGGGTATAATCAAACATGAGCACACCTCCTTTACGCCTTTTACCCTGATCATGAGCAACTGACACGGGGGACCCTCTTGCTGTCCGTGCCAATTTCTTCCAAGAACCCGCCTTAGGTCGGTGTATACTCGAACCAAGATGGGTGTCTTCATTATCCTCTGGAGCATCACCAGCCCCAGCCTTAAATTTTACAAAAGCGGGCACATCATCCAGACCCAGATCAGAACGGGTTATAGATTTTAAATGATTAGAGAAGGGCAAGACCCAGGGGCACCCATCAGACAGACTGGACACAGAATTAAGCAGGTCCGTTTCCATAGGTGAAAAATCTTCTCCCCCATTCCCGCCCATACCTTTTGTGACTTTAAACAGATACCTCATTTGAAAAATCGCTTCTAATGATTCATCCTTAATCATGGGAGCACTTTCCATGTTCATAGAAGAAACAGCTGACTTATTGACTTGGCCACACGCTTCCTCCCCTTTACATAGAAACCCAATCGAGATTGACAAAAACTGATGCAAAGATTCTGGGTGCAGTGGAATTGGCGCCGAGTTGGACCTGCGTTGGGACTTCCTGGTCTGTGGTGAGATTTGTGGTGGAGTTTGCCTTACCCGTTTTCAAATTGATGCAGCTTTCCAAAGTTGACCACGCGCCAGATGACCGGCAGTGCTGAGGGATGGCCGCCGGTAACACAAGAGCCACCAGCGAGGGATTGTTCACCAACATGAGGTTCGGAGACAAATCTCCCCCCGGTGGAGAGGGTATCACCGCTGGAATGCAGACATCCAGTTGGCAGTGGGTGGAACACGCCGCCAGTGAGGCAAAAGAAGTGATCGGATCCACCCCCTGCAGTTGCAAGTGCTGGGGGAGTGTCATCTCTAGGCAAGCGGGAGTCCTTACCGACGTCGTCATGTCAACTACTTGCATGTGCATGGGAGATAGCTTCAACATCGGTTTTGGAACGGCCATTGGGGTACAACCCTCTATCGGAGAGCAAGTAGCCTCCTCACTAAAATTATTAGTAGCCTCGTCACTGGTTTTTGATTTAGTTGGACCTGCCATTGGTTGTGTGGTTCTAGGCTTAATGCCTTCACCCCTGTGTGATTGAGGTGTGGCTCTGAATTTAGCTGATGAGAGAGCATTAAACCATAACCAAGGGCCATACTGGTTTTGAGAATGGTGGTTGTCACTTGGGTTTAACAATTTAGAATCATAGTCTCGTTCGTTGTGACCCAGCACACCACAATGATAGCAAAGAAGTAGGAGTCGTTCGTATTTAAAAGGTGCCCATTTGGATACCCCATCCCCAAGAGTGAGTTTGACACCACGCCAAATAGGTTGGCGTACATCCACATTTGCTCTAATCAGGAGATAAGGTCCCCACACCAGACTATTCTCACCGAACTCCATATCTTCGAAACTGTCACATTTATTCCCGATGATTTTCCCCACATCTTTGTTCATGCATGCAAGAGGGAGCTCGTACACTCTAATCCAGAATGATGCCCAATGTGGATTGATTTCGGAGGCTTGTAAACTCTCATTGTACTCCTCCAATACTAACAAATAGTTATCAAAATGCCACGGTCCATTATTGATGACCCGCTGTTTGTCCACCATATGGTCGAATTGAAAAAGAAACAAGTTTTCTTTCAACACCGCGCATTGGACTCCCCTCGGTAAATTCCAAGAAGAGAGCATTGTGTTCTTCATTGCTTCAAAGTTGAAAGTTCTTCTAGTCAATAGTTTACCCACAACACATAACTTTCCTTTGTCGTCATTGAATTTTGTAAGATTTGCTTCAAGTTTGATTTCATTCTCTTCATCATTTGTGAGAACTAGGCGCATCTAAAAATCAATTACCGCGTGGTCCATAGCCAAGCACTTGCAAAAAGATACTCCCTTGATCCGGGAGAGACTAACCCTGCCAGGCAGCCACCAGCGGTGGAGGGCCCCTATAGGAGAGAAATCCTAAGGAGAGAGAGAGAGGAGTCATTTTGGTGTTAAAATTATCCACCATAAACACATTTGAACGTGTGATTTTGTGTATTGTTGCAATTTGAAAGTTTAGGAAAAGTTTACAATGTATGAAAATTGTAAGTTAAAGATTTATACTGGCTTTTTTCTTATTAAGAAAATATTTAAATAAATAAAATTAATTATTTTATTTTTGAGGGAGTTATAATATTTATATGGTCATAATGTGGATTAAATAGCCTTGAGTTATTTTGGTTCATGACTAATAAAAGTATCATTATGCTATATATTTGTTGAGTAAATTAATAAAAAAAACTATATTATTAGAAATTAATTGTGTTTTAATAGATTTTGTTAGGACTGTTTGCCTATTGCATTATATTGGAATGAATAAATAACTTTAATGTTGAGTGTAATTCCCAACGAATGCACAATTTTTTTCTTACCGTTACTTTATAAGGCTTCTAAAAGTGTGTTTATATAACTATTTGCTTTGATAAAAAGAGATTATTAATAATAGTTTATATTTTTGAAAATTTTGAGAATTGGTCATTTTTTTAGATTTCGTAAAAGTTTTAATCCTACTAGAGTTTTTTTTACTAATTTTAGTCCCATCATAAATTTAGATAATTTTTTATAACTGATTTATTTTTATTTAAGAGATTTTACTTCTCCTTTTATTATATTTGCTAAATTTACAATTATGGAGGATAAGGCTTTAGCATGGGAACTTTGAATTTTGAATTTATTTAATATGAAAATTTTATCCTTATATTGGTTATTGATTGATATAAAACCCCACAAATCAAAGTGAAAAATCAACAAATTTAAAATAAAATACCAGCATAAAACCCTAACAGTACTAACCCCTCTTCTCTTTTCTCTCTCTCTCTCTCTCTCTTGCCGGCTCCCCTAGCCGCCACCTAGTTGTCACCCCTTCTCCTCCTCCATTCGACTACTGACCACCGACCACTTCTTCTCATTCGTTGTCCTCTGTCGCCGCTGCCATTCCGTCGTCCTTCATCGTTGCCACCAAATCAAGATCTCGCCATCGCCACTCCACTCTTCAGATCTGGACTCCTAGCTACGTCGCCGCCGCTCTTTCCTCCTCAGGATCTAGACTTCTTATCGCCACCGCTCCTCCTTCCAGATCTTAAATCCTTCATAACTGGCGTCGTGATTGCTGTGAGAAATTTATCATTTTAATTTATCACTTTAATTGATAAATTTATTACTCCTCCATCACCAATGTCTCCATTACGGTAAGAAATTTATTACTTTAATTTTCGTGAGAAAATTCCCTTAGAAAAATTTCTCAGTTGAATAGAATGAGAAATTTTTCTAAAATTTTAAACTAATAAATATATCAATTTAACAGAATGAGGAGATTGGTGTCAAAGATCGTCGAAAAAGGAGGCCAATGTCGGCACCAGAGAAAATGGAGTTTGAGGCGACAATGGCAATAACGGCGATGGAGGATGAAGCCAGCGACAAAGTTAAGGTTGTGATGGCTGCGGCGCAAGATTTTTTAGGAGATTTTAAGAGAGATTTTTTGGACATAATTTTTATTCCCATTTAGGAAGGGATTTGGCCAAAAAATTTTTCTAAATATTTAATTTAAAGATATTTTTGGTAAATATTAATATTATGAGACTAAATTTATTAAAAAAAGTTAGACATGGCTAATTCTAAAATATCAACTGATAATAGAACCAATCGTAAAATTTTTCTATATATTTTTTTTATAAAAAGTAGATGCTATGAATACTTTCTTTAATGTGAAAGTAATTTTATTGGCCCTTTGAACAAATCCAATTAAGGAGCATAAAATAATTTTGTTTAATTTATTATTTTTGTCATAAACAACTGTAAATTTAAGATTTCCTTGGCAATTTTACAAAAGGTGCTAAATTAATGTTGCTTTTAACTGGTTGATGGTTAGAAAATAAATGAGATTAAATGCATTCAATTAGCGGTTTTAAAATAGTCATGAGTTATATAACTTTATTATAGTTTCATGACCATAAAATGCTAATTATGTCATAACATAGTGTTATTAATTATTATGATGTATGCATGACCATGGGGTAAAATTCGTTTAATAACATGAGAAATTGACTCTAAAAGTGTCATAATAAAAAGAAAAAAAATTTTTAAAAAATGTACAACAAGTGAAATTTTAATTACCCAAAAAAAATTCGTTTAGTAGTAGATATATTTTGTTGAGGAAAAAAAAATCCAAATGTGGACGTAAAATTCATTGAGCAATAGGCATGCTATATTTATAAAAATAAAAATAAAAAGAATTAGAACGTGGGGGTTTAAGATCAAAGATTTGTTTGAAAATTAAAAAAAAAATTGAGTTGGCTTTTTTATTTTGAGAAATTCTTTAATAGTAGGCATATTGGGTTGTGAAAAAGAGAAGCATTTGAATTGTAGGGGTTCAAAATAAATATATTTTATTAAGTGTTTTACAAGTTCTCATTGTTAAAGAAAATAAATTTTATGACAAAATTTTCATATAAATATTTTTGTGAGACTTGAGTTAATAAAATTATTTGAGAGAAAAAATCAATTTATGAATTGCTTATTTATGCAAGTATATTAGCTCATAATAGTAAAGAGACCATTGGCCTTGTCGAAAGAAAATTGTAGCTCAACAAAATAAATAGAAAGTGATTCTTAGAAAGTTAATAAGACTTCTCCGATCACATGAAGAAAAAATGGTTCCTAGTATGTCAACGGCTTTTGATCTCACCAGAAAAAATGTGATGCACTATGACAAAAAGAAAAAGAGAGAAGTATCCCTAATTAATACTCTATGAGATGGATGTTTATTATTGAAAAGTATGAAATTGAGACATTTTAATATACTTGATGAGTTAGTACCTCTAGTTTAGCATTGAGGTTAAATCCTTATATATCGAAGGGATTGAGCTAAGCCTGTAACTACCTAAAAAGATAACCCAACCTCTATGATTGAAGATCCCATAAAGAATGGTTAGTGGGTAAACAATCCATACCGTATGACTTAATACTAGCATATTTATTATAAAAAAAAAGGAGACAAACAGACTCTCCTGCTCACTCCTATGGTAATAGTGCTAAAGAGTGACTAGTTAAGATAAGTATTGTTACGGATTTTGATCTTATTCAAATTCGTTTTATGTTTGGCAAAACTGTGATAAATATTTATTCAAATTATTAATTTAATTTATTGATATTTTGACACTTGTTCTTTTGAAGTTATGGTTATAATATTGTAGGATTACGCAAACGGAGCAGAAAATATTAAAAAAATAGCCCGCCGTATCAGACCACCCGACAAACCGCTCGAACGGTCTATCAAGCGGTCATTTACACCTCTCAGTATTTCATCATCTGCAACAAAAATACTGCCATTTAGTCTTCACCGCTCAAGTGGTGAATAGACCGCTCGATCGGTCCTGTGCGACAAGATAGACTTTAAAGCAGCAGCAGTTAGGGTTTGGCAGTTTGATATAAATAGGCAGCTAGGGCTTCTTATTTTTTGCGTCTCCTATTATTTTATGAAAAGCTAGCCACCATATAGAGTCCTTGATATTATTCTATCATAATCACAAGCTAGTCTATATACGCGCAAGCCTGTCTACAACAACTTGATAATTATTTAGTTTTCACTCAATCAAGCCAATCATCAAGTCAATCAAAGCTTCAACAATCAGTTTGGATTCGTGGAATCGCTTCAGAGAATTCTCAAGCGTTGAAATCTGGTAGAGGAGTCCGTCAGCATTGAAGTCCGATGGTGACATCCAGCGGCGGTCAAGTACAGGAGTTGGTACACGTGGATTCGACAAAAATAGGCTTATTACCATTGGTTGTAGGTGCAACGTCGTGGTTGTAAGATTTCTAAGATTTCTTTGTAACCAACGATTTTACAGTATTTGATTTCCTAGACCCGGTGTGGTCTCGTGGCTTTTACCTAGTTTGGGGTTTTTCACGTAAAAAATCGTCGTCTCGTGTGTGTTTGTGGTTCGTTTATTTTCTACTTGTGGATTTGATTGCTTTAAGCTTATTTGCATCGTTTAGCTTATTTAAAAAAATCGATTATTAAAAATCAGTTTACAAATAGAAATTTTTCAATTGGTATCAGAGCAGGTCACAAAAATTTTTTTATAAAAATTTTTTTGTGTGATCCATTGACTAATTTGCAATAAATGAATTTTCTTAGAGAAGGCGCTTTGATCAATAGACCACCCCTTCTTGACGGCCATAACTACCCATTTTGGAAAGTTGTGTTGAGAACTTTTTTAAAATCTATTGACAAAAGAGTTTAGCTTTATGTTGTTGAGGGTTACAAATCTCCTACCAGTTTTGTTGATGGAGGAACCGTCCCTAAGCCCATGGCTAAATGAGACAGAACTAATTTTGAGGATGCAAACTGGAATAGCAGTGCAATAAATACTACTTTTAGTGAAGTCACACAAGATGAGTTTCGTAGAATTAGTACGTGTGACTCGGCTAAAGAAGCATGGAATATTCTTCAAATCACTCACAAAGGGACTGATACCGTAAAAATCTCAAAACTTCAATGTCTTACAACAAATTTTGAAACTCTGCGTACGAAAAACGATGAAAATTTTGACAATTTTTGTGCTAAATTAAGTGATATTGTGAATACCTTGTTTAATCTTGGTAAAAAAACTTCGACTTCTAAAATCATTCGAAAAATTCTTAAATCTTTATCCGAACGTTTCCAATCAAAAGTCATAGCAATAGAAGAAAGTAAAGACATCGATTCTATTTCTGTTGAAGATTTAGTTGAAAACTTACAAACCTATGAGCTAAATTTTCAAAACAAAAAAATTTCAAAAAATTTGGCTTTCTCTTCAGCTCAAGGTTCTGCAAGTGACTCGGATGATGATTTAGCCCCTGAGATGATGGCAATTTTTGTTAAGAAATTCAAAACGTTTTTAAAAATTAAAAAGTCTAATCAGGAGGAAAAATCACAAAAGAAGCACGGTAAAGACAGCTAAAAATATGTCCAATTTTATTAAAAATGGTCGAAAGGCCAAATTTCTAAGATCCAATGCTATGAATGCAAAGGATATGGACATATGGCCAAAGAATGCCCGAATTTTCTTAGAAAGAAACAAAAATGATTCACAGTCATTTAGGATGACGAGAGTAAACATGACACGAGTGATGAGAAGAAGCCTGATTATGATGATGATAATATTACTGTTTTTATTGCTTCTGTTCATGAGGAATCTGTTGGGTCTGAAAATGAAAAGTCTAAGGATTCTGAAAATGAAGAGATTAATAATGTTGATGAAACTCTTCAATAAGCTTACGATAAGCTTTATAGAGAGTGTTTCAAGTTGACCAAACAAAATGCAAAACTGGTAAAAAAATATAAACTATGTGAAAAAGAGAAAGACAATGCCAAACAAGAGCTAACTGAAGCTCAAGACTTGATTGTGAAATTAAAATCAGACAGGGATATTTTGTGTGAGAAACTTGCAAAATGTGAAAAAGAAAAAAATGACTTGTCTGAATTGTGTCAAACTAGACAAACCAAGATTGAATTTCTTAAAAAAGAGTTGCATACTTGTGTTGAATTAAAAACTGATCTTGAATTAAAATTGATTAAATTTAAAAAAGATCTGTTAAATACTCAATCTACTTTCAATAAATTGAATGCAG
>JAULJZ010110186.1:0-11565 GCA_032270985.1 Heliamphora pulchella
ATATATATATATATATATATATATATCAGTTCTGCTAACCACTGCCCACTGGGCAGTAGATAACAACGCTATGAGATTGAACTCTTGCTAGCAAGAGTTTAACTTTTGGTAAATTCTTGCTAGTAAGAGTTCAATCTCATAGCCTTCTTATCCACCGCCAAGTGGGCGGTCGTTAACTTTTTCCTATATATTTGTATGTGAGATACATTAAAGAAGGTGTTAGCACAGATTGCGACCCTTGTACAGTTTCAGCGAGTGGGAGTTTCTTGTTGCACCTTAAAATCAAACGGCATATATTTTATAAGGACTTTTCTGCATATTTGGTTTGGAAGTGTGTGGCATATTTGGTTTTATCATTCTCTGGCATGACCACCTGTGATTTTACAATTAATTGTGTTATTAAAAGTGTTCGGTATTTTGCTTTCTTGTAGTAGCCAAAAATTGCTGAGTGACTCATTTTACCTGCTGCAAACTGTGTGATCTTAGCCTGTAGCGGGACGGATAATACAGTTCCTGCTTGTGACACTGCTTAGTATTATGGCAGGAGAAGATATTCGAACATTTCAACTCTATCCAGTGCTATACAATATGATTAAACCTTAAGTTGATCCTGTCCTTTCTTTCTTGCTCTCCGATATTCACATCCCGAGGCCTTTCTCTGTAGTTTCTTTGCTGTCTTAGGGAACTGTCTTTATATTACACTGCGATTTAATATGATTGCTTATATTGATGAGAAATATCTATTGCTGCATCACGAAGATTAGTTGCAACCTTTCTTTCCTTGCTGCTGCTTAATAGTCCGTTTGGGAACTCAAAAAATTGTCTTACACAATTTTACCAAATCAACCTTATTTCAAGTAATAGTACTTAACGCATTTGATGGAGGGTTAGTATTGACATTATACAATATAAGCATTTAAGAGTTTTTTTTTTCTCTCTTCAGATCTCTCTCTCCACTTTTGAAGAGATTCAAAAGGAAGGTTTTAAAAGAAATTCAAATCTCTCCCATTTCTTTTCATTTCTCTGCATTTCACTCCTCTTTAGTTAATCCAAACAAGTAATTGGGTAGAAAAGACGATGACAACCGTTTTTCTTCTTTTCTCCCCAAATCAATTAATCCAAATGAACTATAAAGTCAATTTAAGTTTTGTAATGTTTCTTTTTGGTTTCAGGGTGTTGCTATGAGATTTATGTCAAAGCAGTAATGCGAGAAGATGCTCGGAAACAAGCAATCGAGAGTGCATGACGAGGTGGGTTTCAGCCGCAATTTTTCCGATTCTGGTTGCTGTGACAATAAGGCCTTTATGTGATTTTGTGTTGCCTTCCCAAAAAAGAGGGACAATTCATTTCAGCTTTTTGGCTTCAAGTGCTTAAACCCTAAATTTTATTCATTTGACCTCTGATAGATTTTCACTTCAATAGTAGCTGGCATACAACTGTTGTACAACGATGTTGAGTATGCTTTGGCCAATTTGGGAATGCTCATTGATGAGAAAAGTATGCTCTTATTACTTTTGAAACATTCCACAAGTAGAGAACCAGCACTTTATTATCAAAGCCGAAGCTACTGTTAGTAGTTTTTAATTTTGTACTACTAATTTTAGTTATTAATTATAATTTTTTTTAAACACTCACAATTTTTATTATAAATTATAATTATTATTTTTTTTATTTTAGCTACAAGTTATAATCATTATCAAGCACTCATAATTTCTCTTACACACTATAATTTATAAGTTACTTGCTTCAGCAATGTCAAGCACTTAACGTATCACTTCATAGGAATGTCAAGCACTTAATGTATCACTTCATAGGAGTCTTGCCTTTTTGATTGAAATGTGTGATATAGATTGAGATAGGTAAATAAGAAAATAAAAAGGTTTTTTGATTTTTTTTCTTTTAGCATTTTAAAATTTTTAAATGAGTTGAACAACTTACTTTTTTTTTTTTTAACCTTTTCAGTTAAAAATAAATAAAACTAAATTGCCAATCACGATCTAAGTAAATGAATTTATGTGAATGACTTACGTGGATACAAGAAGACATTGAATTTATGGGTTGTTCAATAATTTAATATTTGAGATTCCTAAATCAGCATTCATTCCTGCTTGTGATTCTATTCCCCTAAGTTCAGACTTGGCTACCAAACTCACTTCGATTTTTTTTATTGGTGTTTGTTATTGTTGAAATTAATAGATTATGAATTATAATTTGTAGTAGAAATTGTGAACGTTCGGTATAAATTGTAACTTGTAGTTGAAATAAAAAAAAAAGGTAAATTATATCCACATCTATTGTATTTAAAGGTAATAAATAACATTGGTGTCCCTTCTATTCTTTAAAATATCACTACACTTCATTACATTTTTATTTTTGTAGCACTTGTAGTTCAAAACTTATTTTTAATTTTAATTTTTATCAAAACTAAAAACTTAAAAATAAAAATAAATTAATAAATTAAAATTTATGTTACTTAGTTTTGTACTTAGTAATTTTTTATTTAGAAATTTTTAAATAAAATTTTATAATTAAACAAAAAAAAATTTTAAAAATAAAATAAAAAACTGTTTTAACAGTATTTTTATTTGAAAAATTAACGAAAATTAACATTTAGACCTAAGTGTTATAAAAATGAAAATATTAGAGAGTGTAGTGATATTTCAGATAATAGAGTGAGTGTCAGTGTTATTACCCTTAAATACAAGGGGAGTATGAGTAATTTACTCAAAAAAATAATTATAAGTTATAGCAAAAGTTGTAAGTGTTTAAAAAAAATTTATACTTTATAGTTAAAATTAGTAGAAAATTAAAAATTATTACAATTAGCTTTACCTAACATCGAGGCATAAACAAGTTTAAGATGAGTTATTTAGTGGGTTAAAAATACTATGTTGGAATGCTAACTAGTGTCTAATTAATTAACATGCACGCACTCATTTCATATTTTTAAAAAATAAGCCAACATTAATCCGATAGCATTTAGTCACGTTTGACAACTTGATTTTAAGTTAAATTTTTTACTTAAAATTATTTAAATCAAATAAGTGAAAAATTTGTTTGGTAAATTTTGAAAGACTTAATGCCAAAAGGCAATAAATAAAATTTTTTTGGCTTAAACTTAATTTAAGTTAAAAGACAAAAGTGGTGTTTGATATTTTCGAAACTAATAATTTATAAATTGTACCTTATAGTAAAAATTGCGAGTATTTGGTAAAAATTGTAACTTATAGTTAAAATTAGTAATAGAAAATAAAAAACTATGATTAGTAGTGAGGGAGGTCAGATATTGACCATGCACGGCTGGAGTCCGCATAAAGGATAATGTGTCCTTATCACGCCTCGCTGTCAAGTAGGACCTCGGGCGTGGATGGTCTAGCTCGGCCAATTTGGGCCGAGCCCCCAAGGCATGGACCGAGCTCCCATCAGATGAGTCGAGCTCCATTAAGATGGAGCCCTGAGTAGGACCCTCGAGTACGGGCCCCGTTGCCGAGATCCCAAAGACGAAAGCTCGGCAAGTGAGAGCTGAGCTACGTGTGTCCTAATGCCTCGAAAGTCGAGTCTAGGGACAGATATTGTGGTTATCTTGACCCGTGATACGGTTATCGAGAGTTGAAAAAATATCAGTAGCAATTGGACCAACCCTAGGGCTTAAGTATCAAAAAAGGTTAAGTTGCTCCAAATATGGCCTAAGGAGCAAATGGGCAAACTGATATGCCAAAAGAAATGGATCAACAAGCATGAAGAAATAATTATATTAATTGGTCACATCATGCACGCTTAGCCAAGACGGGGGCGAAGAGATGATGGCCTCATCTGCTCGGGTCGGGTCAGGTCAGGCCGACCTTACAGGTCGGACATGTTCTACTCTATAAATAGCCAATAAATCAAAGGGTAGATGTATGCATTCTCATTTGATTAGGCATAAACTCTGTCAATTTGTATTCACTTTACTCTCTCTGAACAAGTCCTAACTTGACCGTTGGAATCTCTACCGGTATAAGCACCGGCAGGCTTTTCACCAATTTCTTATATAGATGAACGTGGACTACATCTCAGATCAACCTAACCAGCGTGGACGGAACAGGTAGATTTCAATCTTAATTCTCCACAAGTAGTTTTGCAAACACCCTAAAAAAGGCAAAAAATTTTAAATCAGGAAAAAAATTATTATAATTTTTTAAAATTTATTTTTACATAATTTTACATTCAATATTGATCTTGTTTCATAGATTTTGATGAGTAAATTTTTAAAATATAATTTTTATAAAAAGTAGATGCGTATAATAAAAGTTATGATATTTCTAAAATATATATAAAAGTATTTTAAGTTAATAATCAAAAGGGCAAACAAAACTAAAAGCCAATAAGCAAAAAGATAAAAAAAAATGAGATTAAAGAAATGAGACTTAAAGATTATTTTGCCTTTAGACAAAAAAGTAAAAAACTCAATTTAAAAAAGATAACCAAACGAGGCCTTTCTTGCACGTAACAGATCTTGAAAAAAGATGTGAAAAAATTAGCTTCAAAATAAATCTTTGCTGGATGGGATCTATTTTCTCAAAATCGGAAGTATATTCAACATCAATGACAGATTTGTCTGAAAAAACGTTAAAGATTTAGGC
Source organism: Heliamphora pulchella (assembly GCA_032270985.1). Classification (NCBI taxonomy): domain Eukaryota; kingdom Viridiplantae; phylum Streptophyta; class Magnoliopsida; order Ericales; family Sarraceniaceae; genus Heliamphora; species Heliamphora pulchella. The sequence continues at coordinate 4,623 of JAULJZ010110186.1, forward strand.
CCATTTGGGATAATTATGCATTTGTTTGTTTTATTTTATTTATTTTTATTTTTAATAATTTTTTTATCGTTTAGTCAAATTATTGTATGCTTTTGGACTCCTCTTATCAATACGAGTCGAAAAAGTAAAAATTCTTAATGAAAAAATAAAAAAAAAAGGGTTTAAAAGGGACAAAAATAAACCCAAAAACAAAATTTTAACTTGTTTATTTTCTTCTTTATAAGTGAACTTTTTTTCATCTTTTAACCTAAATTTTTTATTTTTCCTGTTCATCTTGAGAATCTTTAGAAAAGTAAAAAGAAATTAGTCAAAAAAATACATAAACAAATTTTAAAAGATCAAAATAAGCAAAAATTTTAAAATTTAGCTCAAACAGGCAAGGGGAATGGACAAGAAGTGAAAAAAAATGCTTTGGTGGTCCAAGAACAGTGATTGAATTTTGGTGGTCCAATTAAACAATCTAATTGAAGTTGTTGATAATGACACACACACACACACACACACACACACACACACACACTTCTTTATTTTATATAAAAAAACTAAAATAAACACACACAAGCAAGTGAATGACAAAACTAATGGATACATTGACCAATAAATGTGACCCCACTCAAGAAAAAAAATATAAAGTTGAAAATGTTGTTGGGGGACATGTGCATATTTATTTTTTTTATGGTGCCATTTTGTAAATAATGTTTTTTCTTTCTTTGTTCTCCCTCTCTTTTTTTTTTTTTAATTTTATAATAAAGTGGTTTGGGGTTGGAGATTTCGGTCCAATTCCCAACTTGAATTTACTCATATAAGAACCTAATCGATAATTCGAATTAATTAAGAGTTCTTATAGTATGACGAGATATAACTTATATTATTTGGACGAAGGGTTTACTCTTTTTAGGAAAATTTAAAGAATAGTCTTTTTTTTAGTCCTCACAAAAAATTTAGCCTCATAATTTTTATTCTAAGAGATTTAGTTTTATCAAATTTGAAATAATTATATTATGTCTAACTTGTTTCAGTTTAAGAGTTAATCTTTTTTATTTTGGACAAACGAAAAAAGCAAATCGATACATTTATTAAGTCATCATAACTGTTGGGAATAAAAAGTATAATATATTTTTATTTAACTAATGTGTCAGTTTATGAATGATAAATGTATCATTTATCGCATGGGTCTAAAACTGTGAAAAAAATTATCACGGAACTAAAACTCTATTTTTAATTAATAATAGAACTTATACTAAAATTACTCTTTTTTTTATTAATACTCATATTTATCATCTTTCCGATTGTTAGGCTGATTGTATATTTATAGTTACATATTGTTGGCCTTTTTAGTACAATTGAACGTCTAATTTGACATAATAACATAATATTATTAATTATTTTTTGGATAGGGCTTGTTCACTATAATATCTCAAAGTTTAAAATTTGTTAGGTACTATTAACTTTTTAAGGTTAGTTCATACGATATTTTAATTTGGTTTTAATTGGAGTCTCTATAAATAAACAATGAAATTAGTCTATAAAGATTAGTCAAGATGCACATAAATTAATCCAACCATCTTGAAATGCATGAAAAAAAAATTCAAATATTGAATATAGAAAAAACCTATCTTTTCGGAGCATTTGTGGTTTCTGTCATCGCAAGGACAAACTGTCAAGGCAATTGGGGGAGACGGTTCCTACTGTGAGTATCTCACGGCACGGCATGGGTGTTGTAAGTTTAAAATCTTTTTACTTGATACTTTAAAATTTAATTCGAATAATTTATTATGTTAAATTTATTACATAGGTACCTTTTGTAAAAAAATTAGATTAATTGGCAATTATTATCTATCTTATCAAAGTATATTTATTTTAAAAAAATTAATTATCGTATAATATTTTAAGAATAAACTGTCAAAAAATATATTCACATCATATGGCTAACAATGTTTAATTACTTGATTTTTTACAAAAATTATCTACTCGATGAGTCTAACAAAATAAACAATTCCAATTAAATTTTAAAATCTTAAATAAAATAATTTTAAACACACAAGCTCACAGCAAGAACACCAGCTCCGACAATTGCTATCCTATTTAATTTGTCAAGGACAATTCATGTCAAATCCTCTAGTTTATGTTAATTTGGTACCGACTAAAATTCTTGTACAATTCTGTTATGGTATCTTTCTTTTAGAATTTAAGTTTGTTATTTAGCGCGTGTTTTGTCTAATTTTTTATTTAATTTAATTTTTTAGTTTTAATAAAAAGAATTTGACATTTGTCTCAGTGAGTATATTTTTTAAAAAAAAATCATCATGAATAATTGAAAAATTAAAGATTTAAAAAAAAGAATAAAAAAATCATATAAAATGAAAAAGCCCAACTTAATAAATTTTTTGGAATCTTTGTAATGTTTTTCGTTTTCAGTCAACTTTTTTCAACTTTAATTCAAACGGACATATTTTTTAAATTATATTCGTCTCAAGGAACCAAAAAATTAAAAAAATTAAAACAAAATTAAGAAAAGGTCAAAAGAGACAAAAATAAATAGGAGATTTTGATTTAGGTCTCATTTAGAAGGCTTATTATTTTAGAATAAGTCTCAACTAAAATTAATGTTTTACTAAATTCTGTTTATTTTTAAAATACCAAAACTACCACTAACTAACATTAACATCGTCGGCGACCCTTCCTTTGATATCGACGACCACTATAGACCTTCTTTTTAGCATCATCGATCATCATCACAGTTCTCTTCTCCAATGCCACCGCAGTCTTTTTTTTTTTCATCGCGCAATGTTGACGAGCGTGGTTCTTTCTCTAAACTCTGCAATTAATGCCAACAAACGTCAACAACTCTTCCTCCACCGACGTCATCGACTACCGCAATATGTTTTCTAACACTGATCATCATCATCATCATTAATGCCTCTACACGAAGGTCTTTTATTTTTTTTGTAGGTCTGAGATCTGAACAAAAATAGTTTCAAATTTGAGGCAACGAGACATTGTCTCATTTTCTGTGTAACTAAAATATCTTATTTGTGTAAAAATGAGATATTTTATTTGTATAACTGAAATGCTTCATTTTTTGCAATTTATTTGTGCAAAAATGAGACATTTTCTTTGTATAACTGAAATGCTTTATTTTTTGCAAACAAAATGAGATATTTGTATATGTAACTAAAAATAAGACATTTATTTTATTTGTAACAAAAAATATTTTATTTTTTAAATGATACATTTACTTGCAATAAGACATTGTCTCATTTTTCATAACAAATGTTTCATTTTTGTAACAGATACGGTGAAGAAAAAAAAAATATCCGAGACATTGCACCTACGACAATGTTTTGAGTCGTTGGAGAGGAACAAAAGAGAAGCAACATTGGCGGCAACCCATCGGCGGGCATTACGGGGGTTGGTTAGGACAGGGATGCCGCTGTTGGGGATGGTGATGGACATGAGGATTCCAATTCCGGCGAAGGCTTGGATGACGTAAGGATTTATGTTGCAGATTTTGACTCAGTCAATAGTGGTTATGTCTTTGAGGAACAGTGCCAGTTGCAACGGCGATGGAAGGTTGTTGCCGAGGGTTCGGTAATTGACGCCAACAGATGTTGCGGTTGGGAAGTGGTGCAAGATGAGGAGAGTTGAAATAAAGAGGAGGAGGAAGAGGTGGCTTTTTGAGATGGTTCTCTGAAGGATATCTCTATTATTGAGCCTAATTTGAAGGAGAAAAAGCTTGAAGGGTATATTTGTTAAAAATAATTATAAAATTAAAAAATGAAACTTTATGGAATAATCAAAAAATAATTATGACTTATTCCTAAACAAGTTCACTAAATGGGACCCCAAATTAATTTTTTTTATAAAAAAAACTCCAAAGAAACCATTAAATTCTTAGACTAAATAGAGGCTTAGTATTGAAAATCTTATGAACAAACCATTAAAATTTTTTTTTTCATAATTTTTGAGGAGCCTTGGCAGTTTAGTGGCCCACAGCCTTTACATAGGCTCCTCACCCGGTGGTCAGTGGTTCGAGTCCCTCTCCCCTTTCTCTCTTCTCCTCTCCCCGCTGCTCCTGTACTCCCGATAAAAAAAAATCATATTTTCACTCACTTACAAAATACATGTACCAGATAAGTATGAGTATATATACAGTGGCGTTCATAAACTGGAACATAATAACTCTTATATTTAGGCCTTGCTTGGCTTTCAATTTTAAATCGGGTTTAAAGTTTTTTTGACTCAAATTTAAATAAGTTTTTAGTATTATTTGTCAACCTCAATTTTTGCCTTTTTATTTATTAGCTTTTAACCTTTTTTTGCATTTTTTCTTATTAACTTAAAATACTTTTATATTAAAAATATCATAACTTTTACTATACATATCAATTTTCTATAAAAATTATATTTTAAAAACTTACTCGTCAAAATTTATCAAACACAAGATTTATATTGAATATAAAACAAGGCAAAAATAATTTTTAAAAAAATCATAATTTTTTTACTTAATTTTTTTGAATTTATTGAATTATTATCTTTTGGTTTAAAATTACTTTAAGACAGAATTTATTGTCTACTTGTCTTTTAGTTTTGAATTACTTTTAAATTTTATTAAATAAATTTTTTATTTATTTAATTTAAAGTAAATTAAAACAAAAAAAAACTTAGAAACGAGACTTAAACTCTTCATCTATCAAAAGAATCGTTCAAATTGATTATGAGAATTGACAACTTCTCAAATGGCACTCCAGAGAATCAAAAAATAAAAAAATAAAAAATGGCTCTCCCTATTTTTACCAATCATCTTTTTAATAAAACAATGTCATTATCCTGCATTACATTCTTATTCCCCACATTTACTAATCATATTTTTTAATAAAAAGGTCATTATCCTGAATTAAACTCTCATTTACAATTCAGTTTATACTAAGGACTCATTTGATTGAAAGACTATTTTTATAAAATAATTAGTATATTTAGATTATTAGTACTTAAAGTATTATAGATTTAACTGTTAGTTTAGTATTTTTTGTACCGAATAGTATCTGATTGAAAATAGAATAATTATAAGATAAATAATATATTATTTGATTTGACATAATTTTAATGAAATTAAATTTTTTTATATAAAAAAATACTTAAAATGGTACCGAGATTAGCTAACCCACGCCCTCATGTGATTGGGATAGTCCCCAATGAGGTGTTTAGTTAATTTGGAGGGTTTTCTTAACTCCTGTAAATGCTTTCCATCCAAACATGGCCTAAGTGTGTTGTTATTTCAAATAAACCGCCAGGTGAATGTTTATAACCCACTTCAATATTAAATCTCTCACTTTAATATTATGTCTCAATTTTATGTAATAGAAGACAGCTGGTATGCACAAATTAAAAAGCAAATGAGATGTTCAGTAAACTAATGGCACATTTAATCACTCACACAAATTAAAAAGCAAATAAGATGTTCAGTAAACTAATGGCACATTTAATCACTCACAGTTAACAAAATTTAATAAAATTTTTCATTAATAAATTTTAAAATTACATTGAATTCTGCCCACTTTTTAAAGAGTGGTTCTAGCATAATATTCCTGTGATATGACATATCGTCATTATATAAAATAATACATGGAATACCCCCAGGACACTTTATTTTTTACGATATTTTTCATTAACAATATAGTCTTTTTGTACTCCCAAGAGTTCCTTTTTACATTGTAAAAATTTAATTGATAAATTATCAACAATATTATATAATGCATGTAGATTATAGGTAGAAAAATTCACTGCTATACAAAAATAATTATGTAATTCTAAACTCCTTACCCATGAAATCTTTTCGGATTTAGACGGTCCTTCAATGATTAAACTTAAGGGGCGGTCGGGTTTCATCTCCGATTCTTGAAAATGTTAACACGTCAAGATCTGCAGTTTCTAGAATTATTCTATTTTGAATGTGTTCAATAGTTTCCTAGTGCATATGGTGAACGTCTCGTATGTGTTGTTGGTTGTTGAAGAATAAGTGTAGTAAGTTCTTACTTACGCAGATGATATTTTCGTCAGCCCAATCCCTTATGGTCTGTGGGACATTAGGGAAAGATGTCCACTTTGGTGTGTAGACCTCCGGTAGCTCTTGCCATTGTTGGTTGGCTGTGTATTCCAAGTTACATAGTTGTGTGGTTCATATAAATGGTTGTTGAGATTGTACTTTGCATAAGAAGTCAGATCTTGAAGTAGATTCAGCCAAGATTGTTGTCCAGATGACATCTCTATTTTTTTTGGACTCCGTCTGGTTGCCTTGAGTACTCCATTCTCAATGAAATGTCCATCTTTTGCTATGTAGTCTGCCATGTGGGCGTCTAAATGTGGAACTTGTATATTTGAATGGAAAGACTTATTCCCCACTTGCGGATCTTTGATTTCGTAGTGTGTAGGAGTTGTGATGTTGAACCTTTTCTCCATTTGCAGAAGGATGTGGAGGTGAGCCTCATCGTCCTAGTGGGTTTTCGTAGCAACTCTTATGTAGGTAGGGTTATATGGTAGGAAGATGGACCATATGTAATCTAGTACAAATTGTGCAATTAAATTGCACCGAGGATATATTAGGAATAGTGATTTACCTTAAACTCTGAAAGAAAGTGAAAGTCTGGCCATATTTATGGTAGTATCTCACTTAGAAGGACTTTACTGGTTAGTATATAGATGAGAATAATGAGAATAGATGGTAATGAGAACACATGGTAATAAAGTGCCACGTAGGGGTATGGATATCTTTAGGGGCAAAACCTATTATAAAGTAAGTGGGACCCACCTGGTAATAGTTATGTCGTTGAATATTGTATCCCATTTGTATGTAGTGGAGGACATCTGGCACCGACAAATTAAAAAGCAAATAGTAAAAGGCACACTACAGTTTAAAGCGGAAAATATGTTTTCCACCTTTATT
>JAULJZ010110196.1:0-11564 GCA_032270985.1 Heliamphora pulchella
TATAATGAAGCAAATCCCAAACAGCACCGACGCGATCCTCTTCTCTTATGTTCGTCTTTTTCTTTTTTTCTTCTTTCGATTTTGGTTTGGCCGAGAGACCCGACAGACAGGAGAAGAACGAGAGGGAGAGAGAGAGGTTGGGGAAAGGCATCGGTGACAAGATGGCCGAAACCTTGGGTTTCCAATTTTCAGCAAAATTTTGAGATGTTTGGCGTTGACAAGGTAGGATTTTGACTAAATATTGATAAATGGTGTTGATATGTGTTGATTTTGGTTAAAACCACTTTGGAACTCAAGATTCTTAGAAAACTTATGAAAACCCCAATTAACTCAATGGATTGTTTGGTTGGTTTAATAGGGTATGGAGAAAAATTTAAATCTTCTAAGGTGATAATTGAGCTATTTGGCCAGTTAACCTAGGGTTTGAAGACTCAAGTCATAAATAAATTGCGAAGGCTGGATTTCATGAGAGCCGAAAATACCTAGGGTTCCAAAAATTTGGGGATTTTGCGTCTACAAGGTAGGATTCAAACTAACCTTGGTGATGTGCTATAATTTGGGTTGAATTTAAGTGAAATCCAAATAAACCCTAAGGATTTAAGTGATTAAATAAAATCTTAATAAAATTTTGGGGTTTGATGAGCTTAGATCTATGTAAACTGATTGCTAAGGTAACATTTAGTGTTTTTACGATAAAATTAAACATTGTAACTTAATTATTGTGGATGAGAGAGCCAAGAGTTTTAATCTTACTCAAAGAATTAAAAAAGGCTAGATTGGCTTAGATATTGTGTTGGAAGTATGCTTAATTCGTTGAACATTAATCTGTGATATCTTGAAGTTGAAGACTTAGATTGATTTAATTCAAGAATTAATTGGATGTTAGGGTGGAGACAAATTCATTGCTTAATGGTGGGCTTAGAATTTAGAGATGGGTGACGTGAATTGAGAAATTTGAAGATTTGAGGGTTTAATATCTAATTGTTAATTTGAATTCAAATTATGAAAATTTTGGTTTAAATCCTAACTAAATTTAGGATTTATTGGTTTGAGCAAATGATGATGAGTATAATGAGGAGATTGAGACTCCAAGCAAATTATTTGAGCATTGTTACTTGTTGATTAATGATTAGGAGGATAAATGTACAAAATTATTGTGAAACGTAGGCACTGACACTTGACTTCATATAAATTTATGGCTTTGAAGTTAGAATCCTTGGTCTAATTGTAATGTATGAACAATTTCTAGAGAATCCTAATGAATTCATGATTTTGTGTCCTATTCCTATAGAAGTGGTGGAAAAATAGAGAAATGGTTGGCTTTAGAACATAGTTTAAAGATTTGATTAAGTGTAGGTACTGAACCTTATTAGTGTTGTGAAAAACAAAAACTTCATGGAAGTAGATTAACCTGGTAGATATGGAACCCGTTAGATTAATCTTTGATTGTGGATCGTTTAGCCATTAGAGTGGGAATTATTTTGGAGGATTGATTAAGGAATTTGAGTTAACTAAACTTATAGATGTGTTGTATGACGTGAGAATGTAATCATGTGGGATATAATATACGGGTTTGGTGAAAGTTACGTAAATAATAAACAGTTTGATCTTTAATGCTTGAGAAGTAACATTGGGAAGAAGAAACATTATGCTGTGTAGAACTTGTGAAGTTGGGTTTTAATAAGAGAAAGGAATTATGAACATATGTTTCGAAAATGTAATTTAATGAATATTGAATTTAATTGAATCATTAAAGCTTGTATTGAATTATTAAGACTTGTTATTTTAACCGAGCAAAGTAAAATGAATTACTGTGGAATTAATATATATATGGTCGAGAACTTATAATTGAATAGCATGCATTAAATGAGCAAATTTCTGGAAACTTTGAATATTTTATTTTATTCATAACTCATATGATGGAACGTGTTATATTTGATTAAGAGTTGAACTTGTGATCACTTTATGACTTTAAAGATACAAAATAAATACATATTCATTGTGTTTATAATTGGTATGGAAGTTTATGGTTTCAAATTTGAAGAAAGGGGAAAAACACTGCTAAAATAATTTTGAGTTAACAGAAATGAATGAGGATGTACATAAAGAGGAAATCATGGAAATTTGCTTGTGACTATAATGTTGAATTGAGAATTGGACTATGTCATGGTTAAAGAATGTGTTGAGAACACGTGGTTATAATGAAAACTTGATTGATATTAAAAGCGGTGTGCTTGTGTAATGATTGACTTATTGATGATGACATGAATCCTATTGTATAATAATGATTGGGGAAACGGATTTTCGGTTGTTAATGAATGTTAATATGATTAATCAAATATTGAATCGAGGATAGTTGATGTGATTAAGTTGGGCTTGCATAGCTCCACGGTGAAAGACTGGAAACTTGCGCAAGATGGGGACCACATGCCCACGGGTTAGCTCTCGAAATGTGGTGGTTGTGTCGTGGAGAGTTATAGAGCGACCTATTCCATAATGGCTTTGCATAGCCTATTAAGGGCGAATGGGGTGAAATTTCTATAAGCTGCACTCGACGTCGGTTCAATATGGAATTAATGGAATGAAATGGACATGTAAATTGTGAAATAAGAAAACGGGATAAATGAAAGTGATTGCGTAATGAGGGGCTGCGGTCCTGCGGTGAAAACCTGCGAAGTTTCATGCATAATTAGGGGTTACGGTCCTGCGGTAAAAGCCCATGAAGATTCATGGGTTATATGTGTTGCATGTAGTAACTCAGTGCTCTGTAACAAATCAAATGTAGTGAATAAAACGAACGGATTTGGATAATGAAGGAAACATGAAAGTGTAATGGATGCGAATGAAATATATGAAATGGATGACACTTTAGGAGGATAACACTTTAGGACTTTGGTAAAAAAAAAAGTATTTGAGACAAATCGGATGTGAACTAGTAAGAATGGAACTTGTGATACACTTGAAACTTTGAATTATGTGTGGAGATTAAAGAATCATATATTATTACGTTAAGGTGGAAAATTAACGAGAGTTTATTATAATTTATAACTCAAATGTGAGTGGGTGAAAACTATTGTAAACGTACATGAGAACTTGTTTATTTACATACTAGCATCCACACATTCACACCTCACATATCATGTATAATATCTTTGTTAGTCTCTATTCTATGAGTTTTGGTTCACGTACGTTGAATAAATTTTTACAGGTCCTGATGATAATAAAAAGAAGAGTAAGTGAAGGTTGGATTGTGAAGAATGCTTTGAGAAAGAAAGGAGCAAATTTTTACCTTTGATTTAAAGATGTAAATTTTGTATACACATGATTAAATTCCACGTATTTGTTTACGGAAACTATGAGACTGTCTTGGAAGAATGAAATTAATATGGAAATCTAGTGAAATTTATGTATAATTTAAGTCTCATGGAAATGAATGCAATAGTAATGAAACGAAGAATGTGAGTCTATTATGTATTAATTAGATGGATGATTAAGATGATTTGTTTAATGTTGAATGTAACTATGTTGAGTATTAATTGGAGTATAGTTGGTTTGAATTAATACTTTGGGAATGAATGTGATTGCAATGACATGAAAAAGATTAGTTTCTTTATATTAGACTGTGATTGGGAGTTGTGAACTGGGCAGTGCTCGAATATATTGTATTGTTATGTTTCACAAGTGATACTAAAATTTGGGATAGTCCGAAAAATAGAAAAAATTATGCCGAAATTTTTTTAAAAAAAATTAAACTTTGAATATTTTGTAAATCTGGACAATAAGAGAATACCACAGGAGGAATGAGTTATCATGTGAGAATTACGCGCCTCGGGTCGTGGTCGTGGCAGAGGCACTATGATCCACTTACTGATGCTGTAGCTGCTGACGTTCTCCTCCGGGAGCTAGGCCAACACATTTCTCGCCAACATCCATCGGTAGGTTTCCTATCTTTGCTGTTCAATACCAAAATATGTTGTATGTTATATCTCAAATATAGATGCATGTGTAGGATCTCCTGTGATATGTTGTGACGTGATGTGATATGATGATGATCCATGCAATCTATAATAACTGTATGCAAAATTTGAGATCAAAACATGTAATCACAACAAACCTAGATATCGGACTGAAAACTTAGCTTAGGTACCTGTGCAAAAGAGATTAAATTGTTGGGACATTAAAGTTAGGGTTTAGATGCAAACAAATAAAGGAGGTGGTTTTTCATTTTTATTTTTTATCAAAGTCACAAAAAATAAAGGAGTTGATTTTTTTTTATTTTTGTTTTTAGGGTAAAACATAAAAACTGGGGGAAAAAATTTTTGATTTATTTTTTGGAAAAACATAGGAAAAATTTTATTTAGAAAAATCTAAGGGATGGTATCATGAAAACTAAAGGTAATTTTTTCTTTCAAAAATCCTAAAAATTAGGAAATTTTTCAAAAATCTTAAAAATTTGGAAAAATTTGTTTTCAAAAATCCTAAAAATTTAGGAAAAATGTTTCAAAAATCCTAGCAAAATAGGAATTTTTTTTTTCAAAAATCCTAAAAATTAGGAAATTTTTTTTAAAAATCCCAACAAAATAGGGGAATTTTTTTTCAAAAATCCTAAAAATTAGAAAAAAATTTTCAAAAATCCTAACAAAATAGGGGAAACTTTTGTTTATTTTTTGTATTTTTGGGAAAATCTAAAGAGGGTACCATTGTAAACTTAAAGGGGAAATTTAGGATAGAGATTTGTATGGCGCACCAGGGCTTAGGGTCTCTAGTTTTCTACTAGGGCGTGCAGAAACCAAAAGATCGTTACTCACACACGAACTTAGAGTTGAAAGAATTTTCCTGGCACACCAGGGCTTAGGGTTCCTAGTCTTCTACTAGGGCGCACAAGATTTTCCTGGCTCACCAGGGCTTAGGGTGCCTAGTCTTCTAGAGCTTGGGGATCCTAGTTTTCTACTAGGACGTGCAAGATTTATCTGGCGCACTAGGGCTTAGGGTGCCTAATCTTTTAGGGCTTGAGGGATTTACCTGGTGCACTAGGGCTTAGGGTGCCTAGTCTTCTAGTGCTTGGAGTTCCTAGTCTTTTACTAAGACGTGCAAGACTTGCCTGGCGCACCAGGGCTTAGGGTGCCTAGTCTTCAAGGGCTTGAGAGATTTGTCTAGCGCACTAGGGCTTAGAGTACCTAGTCTTCTAGGGCTTGGGGTTCTTAGTCTTCTACTAGGATGTGTAAGATTTACCTGGCGTACCAGGACTTAGGGTGCCTAGTCTTCTAGGACTTGAGAGATTTGCCTGGCATACCGGGGCTTGGGGTTCCTAATCTTTTAGGGCTTGGGGTTCCTAATCTTCTACTAGGATGTGAAAGATTTGCCTGGCGCACCAGGGAATAGGGTGCCTAGTCTTCTAGGGCTTGAGAGATTTGCCTGGCACAACAGGACTTAGGGTGCCTAGCCTTCTAGGGCTTGAAAGAACCGAAGGGTCGTCACACACCCACGAACCTAGGGTTTTTGTTGCTTTTCATTACTTTTTTGCATTCCATTAACTGCTCTTATATATTTTTCTCATCTTCTTCTTTTAAGGTTGGCCATTATGTTTGGGGCTTTGGCTGCTCAGCCTCGGGCGAGGTGTTGGAGTGGTATGATGCCCTCCCTGCTCTTAGCTGGGCTCTTGTTGATGCTTCTAATTTTGCTTGGTTCATACCCTTATTGGATAAGATGAGCAATGACTGAGTTTAGCTCACAGCCTTGGCTGAGCAGTGGTGGGATACCACCAACACCTTCCACTTCACCACGTTCGAGGCTACCTTGATGCCTCTGGACTTTTCGCTGATCACTGGTGTCAGAGTTAGCGGTGCTTCCATCTCCTTCGATTTTACCATTGCTCGATCCACTGACGCATTGATGTATCTACTCGGAGCTGTGCCAGTCCAAAGGGATAGAGATTAGTTTAGGTAGACCTGGTTCTTTGATCGATTTTGCTACTTTCACTGCTCCAATCCCCGCCATTAAGAGTGGGTCGCCTGTGGATTTCTTTTCTACATGTTCAGTACCTCCATGTTCTCAAACAAGGAGAATATCGTTCATTTACACTATCTTGGTGCCCTCGCTTGCTTCGACCATGTTACCACCTATGACTGGGGAGGAGCTGCTCTCGCCACGCTCTACGGCTTCATGAGAGCTTTGACCTGGTTCCCCCAGGAGCTCAGCATCGGGGAATACTAGAGGGTCTGGGAGGTATGCTTTAGTTTCTGCACATCATTCATTCATTTATGTTATCTGTTATCCATTATTTGCTTGCTGACATCTTTTCTTTACAGCTGTGGACCTAAGAGTTTCTCGGGCTTCATGTCCTGGCGAACTCCTCTACAGATCCTCTAGTCATTCCCCGTGCAGCTTGGTGGTTCCGAGGCCTGAAGGGGAAGAAGGCTGCGTGGAAGGATATCGACAGATTCTGGGTATCTCTTGACCGGCTGACCACAGACCAGGTATCACTATTCACTGCTTACTATATTATGTATTGTTCTTTGTATCATACTATTCACCATTCACTATGCTAATTACTGTTCTCTGCACTGCACTATTTACTAAACACTAAACTGATTACTGTACTGTTTGCTGAACACTGAACTGATTATTGTACACTATACTATTCACTGTACTGTACTGTACTGCTCATGACTCACTAATCACTGTACTATTCACTGAACCCTGCTCTGGACACTGATTATTGCAATATACTGCTTGCTCCCTGTTTTGCATTGTTCATTGCTTATTGTTCTTTTATTCCTTGGATTGTTCACTACATTGCTGCAGGTGCATTGGGATGTCTAGAGGGGAATAGAGGATCAGGTCGGCACAAACCTGATGCACAGCCGAGATATTACTTCGATTCGAATTTTACTAGAGGGACCCTTTGGTCGAGAGTACTACCTCAAAGAGAGGGTGGCCCACCAGTCACTTGGCCTCGACCACTTTAGGATTCGAGTGGTCTCTCCAGCCCGCATGCGTTGGACCGACCTCTTGAGTCGTGTCGACATGCTTCTGGAGATGGAGGGGACTCACGCCACGGAGATGCTAGTGCTAGAGGGAGATTACACAGCCTAGGCCCGGGCACACTTATTAGGATCACTTGGTCCGGGTCCAGCTGTGCCTGGTGGCAGGAGGAGGAGACAGGCACCAGAGGTTGCTGACATTGGAGCTGGAGCTAGAGCTGGAGCTGGTGCTAGAGGAGCTGCAGTCGGAGGGGTTACCGTTGCGAAGAGGCCTGTTGAGGTCGGTTACCGTTGCGAAGAGGCCTGTTGAGAGACCTCAACAGGCCTCTCTTTTCCTTTTCCTTTTTCAGTCTCGGTTCTGCCATCATCTGAGTTTAGAGCTGAGATCATCCAGGTTTATCTTTTATTCTTCCGCCTTTCTTTCAGTTACTTCTTTACTTGTCTAGTTTTCTTGAACTGCTTTCTTTTGTTCTTTGTAGATCAATCAGGCATGGCTGGATTACACGATGCTGATGGTTACCGATCTGAGGGCGCTGGTTCGTCAGATGGATACCACTATTCGAGCAGTTGGCATCACTTTTACACCAGTGGCCATAGTGAGTTTCTTATAGCCCTTTTACCTTTTCTGCATTTTTCTATATTCTGTTCTAATTCTTACCTCCTTTTTGATAGCCTCCAGTACCACCTGTCGTCATAGCACATCCATAGGATCTAGTCCAGCCTCTGGCTCCGGTCCCAGCTCCAGTTCGAGGTCGTGGATCCCGTGCTTCTTCCTCTAGAGCTCGCCATTCCATTTCTTCTGCCCGAAGTCATTCTAGAGTCGTATCTTCTTCCTATTCAGATAGCGGGGATGACAGTGATGATTTGGAGGAGCTGTTCGAGGACATCAGCTCTGACAAAGCCAGTTCTTCTTCCCATTGGGTCTGTCGACAGCGATGAGTGATGAGAAAGATTTCTCCACCCCTTTAGATACATTTTGATACATTTGATTTTTATGGGCTTGCGTGCCCCAGTTTCACAGACATTTTCACACATTTAATTCGGTACATTCGGTTTTTATGGGCCTGGGAGCCCTAGTTTCATACTTTTTTTACATTTCGATGCATTTGGGCCTTCGTGCCATTTACTACTTAATATACATCTGTTTGCATGGTTTATCTTTATTTACTGCTCAAACTGCTTTGGATGTATGATACAAGTCTCAAAACATTACACGGATTACAGAAATTACCTACATAACATGCCCACCACTTTCTAACATGGTGGTTACCACAATCCATAGTGGCGGTCGCCACAACATCCAAGAGACATGTGGCGGTCGCTTAGTTAACAAGGTGACATCACTGTACTGTGTACTTTTAAGTTGGCGGCCCTATACTCAAAGGTGGCGGTCGCCACAATGAGTGTACCATTTTCTAAACTTTCGACATCCATCCTTTTCATGCCTTATAAATATTGCCTTGGAGGCCCCATTTCTTGTCACTTTAATCTAAATGGCTTCTTTCCATGGTCCACTCTTCACATGGATTGAGGAGTTCTCCCACATTGAATTCCTAAATTTTGCTTCGTTTGGCATTAACTCCCTATTTTCACTGATGGCTATTAGGATTGATGACCATTAGTGAAAGCAGTTGCTCAGTTATGGGACCCTCAAACCCATGTTTTTCATTTTGGTTTGGAGGAGTTATATTCCACTATGGAGAAGTTTGCTGCTATTTTGGACATGACCCCGCGGAGCTCTCTTGTTGTTCCTACTTTCTTCCTTCTGACTCGGCTACAGATAATACAATTTTGTGGCCTATCTAGGATGGAAGCTTCTCTCTTGACGTCTGACAACTGCTTTGACATTTCTTGGATTATCGAGAGGTTTCATCCTATAGGCGATTTTAGCGACCTTAACTTTCAATTACGGCATCGTTATGCCCTTCGTTTCTGCCTTCGTACTCGGTATCTTCTCGTCCCTTCTGATGGGCGAGTCAGCTGTGCACTGGTTGACATCGCGAATCAGATGTGGCTGGGGAAAGACTTTATCTCGCTGGTCTTAGTCGAGACACTGTTGGGCCTGGATTCTGTTCACCGTGGTGAGACCACTACTTTTCCTAGTAGTCCCTTGCTTCTTCAGGTAAACTCAAAATCTTTCTTTTTTAGCCTCTTCTTGATATACTACAAAGCTCCTCCTACTAATTTGCCTTCTTAATCTTTATTGTAGATCTGGTTGATAGAGAAGGTGAACCTTATGCAGAAACCACCTACTGATAGGAACAGTATTGCAGCTTTCATTCACTGCCCCTATTATCAGATATACAGTACTGAGGCAGCTTGGCGTCAGTATCTCTCCTCTTTAACCGACCCAGACATCACTTGACAGTGTTCTTTGTGGCAGATCCCTACAATGACCTTGACCACTATGGATCACCCAAGCATTCTGCTAATCGGCTTACGACTATCCACCTTCTACTATCCTTATCGGATCATGCAGTGGTTTGATTGGAGCTAGATTATCTTTCTTAGTGTCCGAGATTGTTTATTTTCATCTTTACTACAGGCCCTGTTTCTAGCATTATATCAAGGTGCTTGGCTGTCTCGTTCACATATGGAGATGTAGAAACTGCAGTGCCCCGAGCTTTCTGCCGAGTATAGGACATAGCTGATGCAGGATAGGGAGAAGAGAGACAAAGAAGAGGGGAAACATGCAGCAAAAAGAAGGAAGATTTGAGGCATCTTGATTTATTTTAAAGATTTTATGGCTTTCCTTTTTATTTTGTTTATAGAGTTTGGGATTTATGCGCCCTCCCTTTTATTTTCAAGACCTTGTAACCCAGGATACAGTAATGAAAATCCCACTTCATGTTGAAGAAGGTTCAAAATTATCCAAAATTTTTTGAGTTTTACAATGAAATAATTTTATTATCAAAATTCAAAGATAAATTTATATTGATCTTACTCAGATTCAAAGATGGTTAAACAAAGAAGGTGGCTGAACTTCTTAAAAGAAACTTCCTACGTATCCTAAGAAAGTGGAATCAGGCCTTAACGTAGTTTGAGCTCGGTTTGTTCTCGGCTATTGACACTCTTTTTTATGATGCCTTAAATTTTGTCAAGATCGCCCTTTTAAGTTTTCGACCATGCGGGCTGTTCTAACTTTTTCTTGAACCGCCTTTTTGATTTTTAATCCAACAAGTTTTTATTTTATCTTTATTTTTCTCTCAAGGATAGTATTTTTTGAGCTGGTCAAGGTTGACTAGAGTGGAAAAACACATTGCCATCCATATTCATGATGATAAATGCACCACTGGTCATTATGGTTTTGATCAAAAATGGCCCGGACCAGTTTGACTTGAACTTGCCCCTTGGGTTGAAGATGTGAGCTCTAATTTCCTTAAGAACCAGGCCTCTTTCTCTGAGATTCCGGGTCTTAACCTTCTTGTTGATTGCTCGAGCTATCCTCCTATGGTACCCTTGTATATGAAATAGATCCTGCAGCCTTTTTTTATCAAACAAAAATAACTCTTTTATTCGGTTTCTCTACCATTCTATTTTTGGAATACTGGCCTCGGCCACTTGTTGGAGGCAATACTGCCAAAATTATTGTTTTTGAAAACGATTTTCGGTAAAAAATTAACCGAATGGGCAAACGGCGAAACAGGCTCCAGATAAAACTTTTGACGTCGAACGATAAAAAATAAACCCGTGTAACCAAAGTTAATTTAGAAGAATACCTTTTATCGATCTAATCTTCAACTATGACTTGATTCCGAGTTGAAACTCCAGTCAGATCTTCTACTGATTCTCTTACGCGATCCTCGAACGTAGTGTGGGCTATGATCTTCCAAGAACTTATAATTACAGAACCCGATATATTTAAGTCTTGAAAGATAAAAATAATATTATAATGATAATGATATATGAACTATCAATATCAAACTGGTTCAGCCTACCCGCGTATATATAGGGCTACAGTAGGTATCTGAGGAGTAATTATGAGTAAGACTTCTAGTGGAACATAGATACCTACTAGCGATTTCTGCAATTATGGAAAGACGCAGCAGTTTTTGTAATTTTTATAAAATACTGAATCACAGTTTACACCACTAAAGAACTATAATTACACTTTGACCCATAATTTTAAGACTATCTTGTATTGAGCTCCTGTTATTAAATGCTTACTATTTCTCCCCACGTTAAGATTTTTGATATCTATCAATTAAATTTAATTACTGACAATTTATTTTAATCGGCATCTTGATATTCCTTAAGCCCTTCCGCTTAACTTATTTGATCGCCGAATAATCAAATCCACCTGCAGGGTTTAACCCGGTTAAAACTTATAAGCATCCTTAAGGGGGTATCGTCAATCGCGATCTTTCGGGACGTGAATTCCGTCAATAATTAATATTTGTCATATAAATAATACAGCTATCCAACTCACTGGGAATATAGACCCATATATAAGATCGCACCCTTTAATGAATCAAAGTAACGAATATTAAATATATACAATCAGTAATTATTTCAAGATTAAGAGGATAAACACTATTCATAATAATCTTGGGGTGTGAATTAATTTATATAGTCAGTATA
>JAULJZ010110207.1:0-11564 GCA_032270985.1 Heliamphora pulchella
GTTAGATGTTATTTTTATTTAATATTTATAATTTTAAAATTATTAATGACGTAATTATGACGTCACGGTTCGATTCCAATTCGATTCCGGTTAAATCGGTGACCCGTCCACCCGTTATGATTTTCGGTTTGCTCAACGGTCCGATTTTCAAAACATTGTCCTACAGTATGCAATTTCTAACTAAAGAATACATATAACAAACCCGCATGCAAAACAACCTAAACTAGCATGATTCACATGAAAATAATGCTAAAAGTTGTTATATGTAAAACATACTACAAATGAACATAAAAAATGCTAACAATATCACTAAATGTTCAAAATTACCTAGACTACCACAACAAACCACTAAATGGAGTTTTAATGCTTAGCAAAGAAAAATTAAAAAAATAAAAAAGAGAAAAAAATACTATAAAAGAAGAAAATTAAACTAACCTTAGAAAGAAAAAAAAGGATAAAATAAAATGGAACATGATAAAGAAAATAAAGAAAATAAAGCAAATAATAAAAAAAGATAAGAAAAGAAAAGAAAATGCTAGAAAAGAAAACTACACTAATATTAAAAAAATAATAAATAAATAAAGCTAGTAATAAAAATGAAAAGAAAATAAAATGCTAATAAAGGAAATTACACTAAAGTAAAAAAAGAAAAGAAAAATAAATCTAGTAAAAGAATATTAAACTAATATTAAAAAGAAATAGAAGAAACTAACTACAACTATTTAATTTAGAATATATGAATGTAATATTAACAATTACATTTACATAATGTAAGTGCTTTGATTATGACAATTAATAACATTAACAAGTTGTAATTGCCAAAGATTTTAGCACTAATTGATGAAATAAAAAAAAATACCAACATGCTAAGTGTGAATGTGTAACACGAGTAAGTAAACAAACTAAACAAATAATATAAAATTGAATTTATAACATGAATTAACTAGTTTAAACTAAGTACATTACTTATAAATTAAATAAAATATAGTGATTAAAGCAATTATATAAGTAATGTAAGAAAATATGTAAATGAAACAATTAAAGTAACCGGTCACTCCAAAGAGGTAGGAAATGGAGTTAAAAGAACTGGGAATCCAAATAAAGTACCTGAATCGCTAAAGAATCCTCGAATCGGGGAGTGGTGAAGGGAAATTCGGTCCTCGGGCGATGATCCAAGCTAGGGTTTCAGAACTTCGGTATCGGGGGTTTAGCTCTTGGTACTTCGGTAAGGTTTCAGCGTCGGGACTTAAGATTGCTCGGCGACTCGGCAGAGCTTCTTTCTCTAAAATTCTGTCCTTCTCCCTTGAAAACGTACTAGAGGGTATGGTATTTATAGAATTCTTCAACCAATGAAATGCTGGCACGTTTTGGGACACGTCAGGGTTTTTCAAGGTGGCGATCACCACTATGCAAGTTGGCGGTCGCCAGGTTAAAGTTGGCGGTCACTACTTTAGGAGAGTTTCCACAAGCTTCTTATGGCGGCCGCCACTATGCAAGTTGGCGGTTGCTAGGTTGGAGTTGGCAGTCGCTGAGTATGGACATGGCGGTCGCCACAAAAAGTGAAAGCTTCCAAAAGGTTTCATTGACGGTCGCCACAATAAACATGGCGACTCCAAGGTTTCAATATGGCAGTTCAATGATAATTTTACTAGTTTGAAAGTTTTGACAATTAGGTTCAAATACCGAGCTTTGATCATTTTTCAAAAATTGTACTGAAGTACCATTCCAATTGCTTTCATCATCGGATTCACCTAAGATTAGGCAGGGTCAAATTGGAGTGTCTACAAACTCAACAATGCTTTCTAACGATTTGCCTCAGTTCGTCTCCATACGTACACGCAAGGAGCTCGATTCACAGCTAGGCTTAACCTGAGAAAAGAGTTAGGGAAAAATCAATTTATGGGGCGATGGAGCAAAGGAGAGGGTTAGAGCAAGTACAGAGTGACCTTTGCGATGAGAGCCGGTGTGCGACAGTGAGCGTCGTAGAGAGAGAGAGAGATAAAAGCTGTGAGTGGCAAGTGATAGAGATCGTAGCGGCGGTGAGAGAGATCAGACAAAGAGAGGGCTGAGTTTCTACGGTGATTTCGTTGTTCAATTGGCAAGAGAGATGACAAATCGATGACGAGGTGTTAGGGTTGCGACGAGGCGCAAAGTGGTGATGCGTGAGCGCCGTGAGTCGTGAATGATGAAAAGACGAGGCGCCGAGCAATGAGCCGTTCGGTGATGCGTGGGCAGTGAGACGTCGATGGGGAGGCATCAGTGGAGAGGCGTCGATGGGAAGGCTTGCGACGTGAGAGTTCAGATTGAGAGTACTGGAGACGCTAAGACTCTGGTATGAGAGTGAGAGGAGAATATGATTAAAGGCTTACTTACACTTACATAGCTAGGGTTCCATTTTTTTGTTAAAAATATAATTTGTACATTGTTTATAAAAATATTTACAAATATATAAATTAAAAAATAAAGTTATAACAGAGTTAAATTTATCTTTGATCTCAAAATTATTCATGAAATTATCAAATTAATTTTTATTATTCTAAACACATATATAACTAGCTAAACTTGCGGTTCTCGTAATGTAAATTGAATATTTTTTTTAATAATTAACACTATTAGATATTTGTTTTAAAAAATAAAAAAATTATATTTTTTAAAAAATTTGTATAAAACTTATTAAGAGATGTAGATAATGTGGAGAGTGTAAAGTTATTTATACTTAATAATAAAATATACATAACAATAGTACAAGATAATATTTTTTTTATTACTATTTTTAGGTATTTTTTGATATTTATATAACTAATTTCAAAAAAAATTTAAGTTTTAAAATTAAAATTTGAAGTATTATAAAGATAGTTTTTGAAATATAAATTATTATTGATTTTGAGAAATCAAAATATAAAAAAAAATAACCATAATATAGATAATTCAATGTGATTTTTATACAAGTAATTTTTACCAAATAATATTTTGGTCATAAAAGGATTAAAATATATTTTTTTATGAGTATTGGAACCAAACTTCCCACCAAACAAAGTTTGGGCTCAAAAGTGTATACTTTCGCCGACTAAATTCAATTTGGTCGCGAAAAACTATACTCTTTCGCTGACCAAATTTAATTTGGTCGTGGAAACTATACGTTTGCCAACCAAAATCAACTTGGTCGCGAAAAACTATTCTCTTTCGCCGAACAAAATCAACTTGGTCGAGGAAAAGTATACTTTTTCCGACTATCATGTAATTGGTCGCGGAAAGTCGACACCTTCATCGACCAAATTGTATTTGGTCACAAAAAGTCTATACGTTTGCTGATCAAATAGTACTTGGTCGGCAAAAATGGTCAATAAAAATGTATTTTCTTGTAGTGAATGTTGATGCCTCATGCCAACTTTTTGGCATAGGGAGAGAAATGTAGGCATGTAATACTCCGTTCTTGAATTAATATTCAGTTTTTGCTATTAAAAAAAATAGTGATAGTACTGACAAATATTGGATTGAGCTTGCCAATCTTTCAATGGCGACGTTGCATTGAGTGTTTTTTTGTTTGTAGGAATTTTAAATTAGTGAGTGTTAAAAAAAAGTATTATTATCCCATAAAAATTTATACATGAAAGGAGGAAACAAAATGCCCAAAAATGGGTACAATACAAAATTGGTATGACTAAATAATTTCTCCACCGTTGCCACCAATCAAATTGGGCAGTGGCACCCCATATCTAAAAAAATATCTTATGTTTCTAAAAGAGAAAGTTTACTAATATTCTATATTAAACTTCATGTTTTATTTTATAGAGATAATTTTGATAGATTTCACTTCAAGTATTGGTGTGAATCCCATCTAACTTGTATCTATAGAATAAAACATAAAATATAATATAAAATGTTTGTAGCATTGCTCGTTTCTAAAAACCTTTTCTTATTTCTTGTTGGGTGCAAATAAGAAATCAACTTCAAATAAGCATTAACTTTGAATGAATAAAAAGAAAATAAAAAAAAAACCTATCCCCAAATAAAATCTAAAATACTAACCCAACTCCAAATCATGCATGACTTCTTAATTAAAGATATTATAATATTTTACTTTAGAAAAATTATAGCATTTGAGATGTGTATAAGTTTTTAAAAAAAATAATAATAAAAGTTAGTAAATTTTATAAAAAAAATCAAACACTACAATTTAAAAATTATTTTTTATTATAAAAAATAACTTTTTAATATGCTAAACAGACTTATTTCACATACACTGAATGAGATTTTTCATTTTTCACTCCAAACAAAGGAGGAAACAAAATCCCCAAAACTTGTGATTTAAGGTGCCGCGCGATAACGTTTATGTTTTTTATTTTCTGTTTTTATTTTTAAATTTTTCGTGCGAAAATATGTTTGGTAATTATTTTTATTTTAAAAAAATTATAAATAGTTTTCAAATTTTGCAAAATTTTAAGAAACAAAAAAAAATATATTTTCACTTGTTTTGTAAACAAATTTTGATTGAATTTATCCGTAACCTCCAACAATTACTTTTCAAACATTTATGTTACCTAACATGTTTTTAATTTTATTTTTTTATAAACATAAACAAAAATATATTTTTTATTTTTTATAAATAAAAAATAAAAAATTATAAACATTACCAAATAGACCATTATCTTTTATTTATCGAGAGCGCTACATGACATAAATTGGCTACAAAGTATGCCCAGAGTACCTAAATAATTTTCCATTTATTAGACACAACACATGCGGATTTTTGAGTATCCTATTCAGGGAATAATTCCTCTTTGAGTATTAGTAATTTACTATGTATTACCCACCTGGCAAGTTGGGCAGTGGCGCCCCATACATGCAAAATAGCTTTTATTACTTGTTGGGCGCAGACCAGAAATCAAACTCCAAGTAAGCATTACCCTTGAATGAACACAAAAATGAAGATGGGACCTAGAAAAAAGGATAGTAAAAAAACCAAACACGACCTAAAACCAATCCTACACATGCATCCAAACAAGACCCAAATTTGCAAAATCTTTAAATGAATAATCAGTATGCCCTAAATATGCACAGGCCTAATGGCTGCTACTGGCATGCCAAACATGCTAGGATTCGATCTCACACTAAAACTATAGCAATTCCCTCCGCCTCCACCGCCGCCACCCGCCGCCACCACCGTCCCAATCTCCGCCGTCGCTGGCTCCGGCGGTAACTTTCCCGTTACGGCCACCGCTTCCTCCACCGTCCCACCTTCCCTCGTCTCGTCACCGCCGCCATCTACCCTACATTCCTCACACCAATCATCATCGTCTTGATTCCAATTGGGTTCCGCAACATTATCATCTTCTGTTACTTCTGTGTCTTCTTCGTCACAACCGCCGCCGCCAACCACCGGCGAGAGAGCCAAGACTTGGTCGTCGAGAGGGATGAGTTGGAGGGTGAGACGGCCGTCGGACCTGTGGACGCGGAAATACTCGTGGTGCCGCACCCTCTCTTCCTTGAGGATCAGCCGGCCGTCGGTTGTGTGGAACCGCTTCAACACCCACGGCATGTGAGACGGCAGGTTCTCCGTCCGCGCCAGCAACGGAATCGGCGGCGGGTACTCCTTCTTCTCTCTCATCGCCGCCCACCGCCGGCTCCGCTTACCACAACCGTCGTCCTCGTCCGTACAACCGCCGGGATCCACCACTTCTTCGTTCTCTTGCAGATCAACACAACTCTCCATCCCAATATAGTCTCCCATCTCCGATGATGACCATGTCTGGGTATCGAATGCAGAAGGAGAATGCATGAGAGGGTTTTAGAAAGAGAGAAGATAAATGATTCTTTTTTCCTTCTCTGCTGTACGGTGAAGGGATTTAGAAGAAGGGTATATATAGAATTTTAGAGAGAGAGAAAAGGGAATCTAGAAGAAGGGTATATATAGAATTTTAGAGAGAGAGAGAGAGAGAGAGATTGAACAGAGCGTTATCGAGAACGGAGAAGAACAGTATTGGAGAGAGGAAAAGATACAGTGCCAGCTAATATCGAACTATATACAATAATGGCGTCAAGATTGGATTGTTGGAGGCATTTGGGATCTGAAGTATATATCTATATAACAGTTCATGGGTATTTACACAGCGGATTTACCTGAAAAAAGGAGGGGGAATAGGAATAGAAAAGTAAAATTAATAATGAGATTGAATGGATATACATCTGTACCATTATAATTATAATAAAAAAAATATTAGGAATAATGCAAAAATCTAGTCAAGTCACGTCGCATGGTTTTATTTTTATTAATAAATTAATAAAAGTAAAGATGATTTTTTTATTTAATTAACAAATAATAAATATGTAAGCTTTTTACATTGCATACAAATAATTGTTTACTGTCCACATAACTACTACCACTTCTTATATAATTTTTTATATAAATTTTTTAAAAATAATATTTTCTTTATTTAAAAAAATTATATAACACTACTAGTTATAAAATAAAGCATGAGTTTGTCAATTATGGTGAATAGAATAAGAAAGATTAGTAATATTGAGAATTTTATATTTTTTTTATATAACAAGAGATTATCATGAGATTACTTATATAGTGAGAAACTTAATTTATATTTGGTTAAAGTGAAATAACTAATAAGATAAAAGTTATAAAATTATTTTTCATAGTTTGATAATAAAAAAAATAATTCAAAACTTGGTACTAATAATACCAAAAAAGCCTCTTACTAGTAATACCATGAATGAGGGAGATGTTTCTTATTCATTGAACTGTTAGTCTAATGGGCCAACCTTATTTATTAACTAGATTTTTCTTTCCTTTGTAGTCTCAATTTTTCTTATCTCCTCAACTTTTCATCATAGAAATTGCGAATTCAAGGCCATGGTGAGTGATTAGGGTAATTCCAGTTCTCCTTCCCTTGTATTGGTATAGTATAGGTTCTTTATGTGACAAAAAGAAAATAAAATCTTCAAAACAAATAAGGCCAAATATTACACCAACATCATTAAAGGGTTACAAATTAAAGGACTTATTTGTTATTTCGGTTAGAATTAAATAAAATAGAAAGATTAGTAATACTTGAGTCTTATATATTTTTTTTATATATACCAAGAGATTATGAATTAAATTAAGAATTTTGATTCATATTTTGTTATAGTAGGATAAAGAATTAGATAAAAATTGTAGAGTTATTTCTGATCGTTAGAAAAGAATGTGAAACAATTCGAAACCTAATACTAATAATACTAAAAAACTTAGGTATTATTAATACTATGAATAAATGATTAATAATATCTCATTTATCGAACTGTTAGTTCGAATCTCGTAATACAAATGTAGACTCGCAATACTAAAAGAACAAAAAAATTTTATGGACCAACTTTGTCAATTAATTCAATTCTCTTCCTCTAATCCCTCCAAACAAACAGAGTCTAAGTCTATATATATATATATATATATATCCTTAAGCATGCTAAATTAGGTAAATATTCAAGATGTGTGGTGGATTAGTGGGTTGTATAGTTTTTGTACGTGTACCGGGGAAAGGATAATCTGTGGACGTGTGTATTATAAAAGTTTTGGTCATATATACTGCTGTCATTCCCGCCGTACACGTAGTGATTCGGTTTGCACGTGTCGGCATGACGTACCACGTGTTGGTTCATTCGCTGTATTTTACTGGGCTGAGCAGTAGGCCCGGAGAGGTGTTAGTGATGCAGCATGTTAATCATACACCGTTGTTTGAATTTTGCCATGTAATTATAATTTTAGAGATATAAGTGATTTTTAAAATTACAAAATATGTTTTTTAAGTAATAAAATTTGAATTTGGTAATTAAAAATAATAATTTTAAGCATAAAATTATAAGTAATATTTACTTAAGCCTCTGTTCGGTTTAACTTTTTTTTGAAGGCTATTTGTTTAAAAAAAATTTTAAAAGCTCATTTGTTTGGCTTTCTACTTATAATTAATTGATTTTTTTATTTTTTTGTATTTATTTATTTTATAAAAAAATTTAAAAAACCAAAAAAACCTACCAAAAAAATTAGGCCAAATGAGAAGAAATGACAGTAGAAAAAAGCCTAATTATGTGTTAACATTATGAATTTGTAAAAGAATTTATGAATAGTTAATAAAGTGAAAATTTTATTTTTTTTATTTTTAAAAAATTTCTATACTTTTCTTTCTCTTCTCCAAAAAAATTGTAACCTAAACACAGTCAATGAATAATTATAACCACTTTCATTGCACTAAAAAATATTTAAAATTCTAATTCCATTTACGTTAATTAACATATGAGTCTCTCTAATAGAATGGCCGGCCAAAACAGGAGTAATTATTAGTGTTTTTTGAGTATTATGTGACAAGTTTATTTGGTATTTTTATCTAATATATAGAGGCAGTCTAATAATTTTGGGAGTCTTAGGCGAGATATTAAATGAAAGCTTTTATATTTTTATATTTATATATTTTTATATATATTTATTTTTCTTACCTTTAAGATACAAAGTTCTTGATTATATTTTCGTAATCAAGTTTTTTTAACATATGTTTTCAATTGATAAAACATTGCAAATCTAATTTTTCTGTCTCATAACATACTGACATAGTCGATGTAAAATTCAATTTTATTAATTTTAATTTAGAAGAACTTCTTTATGCAGAAGCTATTGGTACTAAAATTGTTAATAATATTTTATAGAATTTTCTTTTTTTTTTGTTAGTTTAACTTTTTTAAGATTTTAATTCTAGAAGCAATTTAAAATAATTAATACCACTAAAGATGTTATATTTCAAAAAACATTCAAAATTAAAGACAATTGTTTTTAAACTATCATCATGTAGTAATTTTAATTTTTAAAAATAAATAAAATATTTAAAATATTTTCTTATATTTGAAATTGTACCTTTTCTCAATTGAAGAAATAATATGATTTACTATATATAAAATAAATAATTAATTCCAAAAAATTCTTGATAGATCTTTTTCGCTTTTTCTGTAAATGGAAAATTAGTTTTTTTTTTATCAAGAGTTTATTTTACATTTTTTATTTTAAATATTTTATTATGTAAGTTTTTTTAAAGTTAGACTAAATAAGGCTTAACCTACTTTGTAGGTCTAATAAATAATATATATTTTTAGTTTTTGTTAATAGGATTTATTTTAAAGCTTCTATATAATAATATATATAATAAAGGATTTTAAAAATTTTGAGACCCTCATTATTTTGGCAGCCTTAGGCAATAGCCTATTTTGGCTAATAAATGGGTCACCACTGTTAATATGGTGGCGACAAATTTTACGTTAGATACATAATAACTCATATTTGTTAGGTGGTTAAAAAATCAAAAATAATTCACACTATGTAAGTTATTATTATTTATTTATTGAGAATATCCGTACCTAATAATTTTCCCTAAAACATTGTCAAAATATCCACTTCATTAGAGAGAATGAACCGTTTTAATAGTCAGTTACAAAAAAAAAATATTCAATGGACATCAAATTTACAATGCAATACAAAATTGCTATGTTTGGAGTTAATTAAGGATTAAAATTTTGAATTAGAATAATAATTTGTAATATATTTTTAATTTACATTTATTAATTAAATATGTGACCGAATTTATTGTTCGATTTGAACTATATAGCTTATATATGAAGAATAGTTAATCCTACTGATTAGAAGAGATGAAAAATGAAGTCTGAAAAGTTAATTTTGTTATTCAATTTTACTTTTGTTAATATTCTTCGTTCGTTTGTTTCAACGTAAAATATTTTACCGTAAAAAATATTTTATACGTAAAATAATTTTATAAAAATAATTTTTTTATTTGTATTTTTTGATATTTAGTTAACATTTGAAAAATATTTTTAACAAAGAAAATCAAAAAAATCGTCATCATAAATGATCTTGAACTCTGTATCTCTTTATCTCATTCTGTCATTAGCTTATCATCTCTCTTTCTCACACACAATCTTATTTGCTTTGAAAATTAGAAAATGTAAAAAAAATTAGATAAAAAAATTAGATAAAGGTGTGCAAAGATGCAATTTCAAAATTAACTTACAAATTAATTTTTTGTAAGACAAATTTTATCCAATAAGGTAAAATATTTTACAAAAAAATATATTTTATATATGTATTATCAACTAAACAATGAAAAATAAATAAAATATTTTACCCAAAAATATTTTACGTTAAAACAAACAGAACCTTATTTTTAATTGACTTTTTATATCTTTATTTGTATTTTTTAAATATCTTGAGATAGTTATTAGTGAAGTTTTTTATTTTTTCATATTTGTTCCATTTTTTAACCTTTTTACTTTTATTTATTCAGTCCTATGATTATCTATTTTTACTTTTTTTTGACTTTTTGGTCTTATTTAAATTTTTTTAAATATATTGTCTTATTTATAAATTTTTCATTTTTAGTTTTATTTGATAATATTTTAATTGTATTTGCTCAATATACGTGTAACTAAATATTTCAATACGAAGTAATATAAAAAATATAAAATTGTTACTAGGATCGATTCTAAATTCACTAGAACCAACAATGATATGGACTACACTAACTAATAAATAGATTTTTAAATCAAATTTTTTAAAAGAATATAAAAGATAAATTTTTAAACAAAAAAAAATTGGATTGTATATTTACATAGCAATAAAGTTCTTAAACTAAAAATAATGTCAACTATTTCTTATATGGGATTTTTTGCTATAACAATATTATTCATAATTAATGGATTATAACTTGTAGTAGAAATTGTAAGTATTTGGTAAAAATATAATTTGTAGTTGAAATACAAGAAAAAATAATTATAAGTTAGGGGTGTAATTTGGGCCCGGCTCGGCCGTGGACCGGGCAGGCCAAGCTCGGCCCAGGCCTGGCGGGCTCCCGTCGAATTGTTAGGCCGGGCCGGGCCGGGCCAGGCCTTTTGGTCATGGGATCGGCCTAGGCCCTAGGTGCTACGGTCTCGGGCTTGGGCTACGGGCTCGAATCTCGAGCTCGAGCCTAGGGCTCAGGCTTTTTTTGGGCAGACCTTGGGCGGGCCTAACCGGCCCGGCCCGTTTTTTTGATTTTTTTTTTCAAAATTATTTTATTATATAAGTTTATAAAAGTTTATTATATAAAAATAAGTTTATTATTATATAAGTTTATAATAAATTTATATAAGTTTATTACAAATTTATATAAAAATAAGTTTATAAGTTTATTATTGTATGTTTATATAAAAATAAGTTTTTAAAAATAAATTTATTATAAGTTTATATAAAAATAAGTTTATAAGTTTATTATTATAAGTTTATATAAAAATAAATTTATTATTATATAAGTTTATTAAAAACTTATATAATATATTTATTTTTTTTATATTCAAATTTATTATATTATATAAGTTTATAATATAAGTTTTTTTTTGTATTCAAATTTATTATATTATATAAATTTATTATATTATATAATAATATAAGTTTTTTTTTGGTAATCAAATTTATTATATTATATAAGTTTATTATAAAAAATTTTGTTGTATTCAAATTTATTATATTATATAAGTGTATT
>JAULJZ010110218.1:0-11564 GCA_032270985.1 Heliamphora pulchella
ACATTAGACTAGGACTGGGTTTTAGTCCAACAGACCGGGCGAACTTGGGCCATGTAATGAGCTAACAGATAAAACAACGACACTTAAATATGACCGAGTCCGAATTGAAGTTACACATAAAACACTAACAAAACAGTGTAATAGTGAAAAAACTCGTACTATGAACACTATAAATTTTTTCTCTCTGAATATGCACATTGTTTTGATTTTCACTACACCAAACAATAGATTAGCTAGTAAGGCCTTATATAAATTTTAAGAAAAGCTTCAATTAAATTATCACTAATCATTTTGTAACGGAATAATAATATTTATTTAATGATCGTTATGGTATTAAAATAAGTTATTATTAATAAAATTATTTTATAACAGACAATATAACGAATAGGTTCCTAATAACCTATCTAAACTTTGTAAGGGACAAAATTTCAAACTCAATTCAAACTCTCAAGCTGAATCTTTAAAATAAAACAGAAGCTATTATTTTTTTTATACCTTTCTTCCTTCCAACAAAACAAAATTGTTATTGAAAATAGTTTTTTTCCCTTCCAAAAACTATTGAAAAATAATTTTTTTAAACTTTTAGAGTGATAAAACCGAACAGACATTTATATATAACACCCCCCACAATATTACTCTGCAAAATAAACTAAAATTCAAATTTTTACTGGGGCTCGAAATTTTAATGAATTCAATTCTTGCTAAGCATTTTTCCAAACCCATATGGTGCACAAATTTTTTCGCCACATTAATAATAATCCAATAATCAGTACATCACATAATATTTGTAAACAATAAAGAACCACGCATATACATATATATACATATACAAATATACAATATATGTATATATACATTTTAAGAATTATTTTCAAAAATAAACAAAAATAAATAAACAAGGAAAGGTGTACAAATAGCCCGCGGGCCGCTTGGGACCAGTCTCGACCCGTCACTGTAGTAGCCCTCCTAGACCCAAGCCCGCTAGAGCCTAAAGAGCAGCGAGTTGAGCTTGGGCCTCTTTTGGAGCCCATGGCTCAGCCCGAGCTCGAGGCCAGGCTTAATGCCTGGCCCGAAGTTTACTGTCGAAGCCCAGAAGGTAGTTCACCCTAAAGCTCGACCCGAGGTTCAACCTTATTATTATTTTATATTTTATTATATGCAAAAAAAATAAATACATAAAAATTAAATGATATATAAAAGTAATTAAAAAATTAATGATTATTATAAGTGATTTTATAAACTAAAATAAATATAAAAAATACAGAAACATAGTATATAAAAATAATTTTTTAAAATTATAACAAATATTTTCTGAAACTTAGTGCTTTCGTTATGTTTTTGTTTTTTTTTGGTACATGAGAGACAAAGTAACAGTTCCTTAGGAATCTAGAAAGAAAAATAGTTTGAAAGGCATGGCAAAATTGAGGTAGAGGTAGAGAGTTAAACCAACAAAACTACTATTATTTTTAAAATTTTTATTATTAATTTTAGTTATAAGTTATAAATTATAAATTTTTCTTTTTTTTTAATTACAAGTTGCAATTTTTACCAAACACTCACAATTTCAGTTACAAGTTACAATTATAAGCTACTAAATTCAGCAATGCCAAACACCACCAATGCAGCCATGAAAATGGATTACGTGTGAAGATTGACAAACAATAATATAATATATAGATTAAAGCAATTTAGAAAATAAATTTAGTCGATAAATAGTATACTTAACGAAATCTAAGCAAACATTAAAATAAAAAATAATCTAAGACAGTTGAGTATGCATTTAAAATGAAGAGTGAAAATAAGTATCGGCTTTCGATTGTTAGAATAAAGCTTTCAAAAGATTATATTTTTAAAAATAATATAATTAAAATTCAAGATACAAAATAATAGAGCACAAAAAATAATATAAAGAGAAAAAAATATGACTTGTGAGTTTGAGAGGCCTGTCAAACATTGTCCTAAAACTAATAATCCCCTCATGTGAAATTTTTGAACGTAATGTATCAGTTTCAAGTGCTGGGGTTATGAACAAACCTCCAACAGAATCTTTGGCATAAACGATCACGAGGAAGACAAAGAATAAGCACGATAAACACAATATATATGTAGTTTGGCAAGAATATTTACGTCCATAGATGCTACAGGTTTTCATTATATGGGGCAAAAATAAAAAGTACAATAGTTTTCAAACTATTTTCATATTCTAGGAGACTCTTAGACTAGTCATACTAAAAGGAGAATCCTAAACAATATAAAAGTCTAGGTTAGAAAACGTATTGGTGCGGCGGTGCTCGAGCGCTCGACGAGCTCCTTACTTGCGTCACATTCTAGAAACCACATTGCGGTCTGGCGCTCAAGCGCCTCGCAAGTGCCACATTCTGGGCTAGCTATCGGCGCTCGAGCACCAAAGTATGACAATTTTTGGCGGTGCACGACGACAAATGATTTCTGGAGTGTGTTTGTTTTATCGCACGAAAATAAACGAAAACGCATAAAATTATTGTGGTGCAGAAAATGAATGTTTTTTGATGTGTGTTTGCTTTTTCGCATGAAGATGAACAAAAATACAGATAGACATCGCGGTGCACGAAATGAACGCTTTATGGAGAGTGTGTTAGCTCTTTCGCAAGAAAATAAACGAAAACACAAAATATCATCGCGGTGCAAAAAATGATTCCTTTTTGGAGTTTTCTTTTTCGCAAGAAAATGAACAAAAACGCATATTGTCATCGTGGTGTGCAAAAATGAACGCTTTTTAAAGTATTTTTGCTTTTTCTCACGGAAATGAATCAAAACGCATAATGTCATCGCGGTGCACGAAAATGAACGTTTTTTTGGAATGTGTTTGTTTTTTCACACAAAAATAAAGGAAAAATCATAAAGTCATCATAATGCATGAAAATAAATGATTTTTGAAGTATGTTTGCTTTTCGCAAAAAATATGAACGAAAACCCAAAAAATCACCGCGGTGCAAAAAAATAATTTTTTTGAGTGTATTTGCTTTTTTGCACGAAAATAAACGAAAACGCATAATGTTATCGCGGTGTACAAAAACGAACGCTTTTAGGTGCATGTTTGTTTTTCTGCATGAAAATGAACACAAAAATAATGTCATTGCAATGCACGAAAATAAATGCTTTTCGGAGTATATTTGTTTTTTGCACGAAAATGAATGAAAGGCATAAAGTTATCGCAGTATACGAAGATAAAAGATTTTTAGAGTGTGTTTAAGGAAGGTGATTCAATGATGGAATTTTTATGGAAGGGGAGGTTTCAGTAGGAACTTGCAATAAGATAAAACCTAGAAAGTGTGGTTCATACAAAATGTTGGAAAAGATCAGTGACAATGCTCATATGATTGACATGCTCGAGAATATGAAAAGTTTTAAGACCTTCAACGTGGCTAAGCTATTCGAGTGTCATGCCAAGTAACCGCTCTATTCGAATTTCAACTCGACTTCTCTCCAAAAAGAGGAGACTGATGTACAATAAGTAATCTGGCCAGGCATTTTTAGAACAACTAAAACGGTAGAATCTAAAGTAGAAATTGAGAGATTTACTAGGATTATTTTTTTTTGTATATGAAAACTTTTATTTTTTGAAACTTCAGAATTTTTCATTTCAGTACCGCTTGTTTTGACACGTTAATTTGGTTCCTAGTCAAACTGTTATGATTTCTACTTTTCTATTATGCTTTATTCTTATACTAGAATTATAATTTCTAGTAGTATAAATAAGAGTATAAGCCTAATCACTATTCAATTTTTTCATTAATAATATTTAGAATTTTTTTTTCTTTTAAAGATTTAAAATTCTTGCTCATGAATTCGAGTTTTTTTTTTTGTTTACAATCAAAATATCTATAATTCACATGTATTCTGTACCAACTAAATTCAAGGTGATAAGTACTTAGAAATATATATATATATTTCACATGAGAGAGAGAGAGAGAGAGAGAGAGAGAGAGAGAGAGGTAGGTTTCAGGCATTTTTATTGATCGACATTTATATGTGGCTTATAACTAACTGAAAATAAAGGTGGTGATGGAATAGGAGGTTTCAGGCATTTTTATTCTTTTTCTTTTTAGTTTAAAAAAATGGATGTGTAGATAAGCTATTTCATATAGTATTTGTCAGGAAATATTGCATATATAATTCACAACTAATCTGCAGCACTTCTCACTGCACCAACATTAGGACCAAAGCTAAAAATTGCCGCACAGTTGAACGTTCATGCATAAATTTGACCTCAACATGTTACTACGGAAGCTCGAAACTACGCTCTTGAAATAAAAGTAACGTGTTCTTACCTGCTGAACTAACATCAAGCTGGTTGGCATTTTTATTCTATTAGAAACAAATTGAGAGCAATGATTGCTCATTTTGTGGCATAAAATGTTTGACAAATCCTATTTATTGATGAATTGCCTTCTAGCTAGTGACTGGTCATTGTTCAGTTCTTTCTTATAACTGAAGGAATGTCAATAAGTTAACCACATTAATTACATGGATAAATAATTACAAAATTTATTTATTTTTATTTATCATAGCGACCACACATTTTTCATTCTTTTGCTATGAGTACTTTGTGACCTCGTTTGATAATCGTACTAAATCGGATGAGATTAATAATGAGGTCAGACTAATACATGGATTGGTAGTGAAATTAAATTGATAACGAGGTTCGACTAAAATTATAAAATAAATTAACTTACACGGGCTCAAATCAAATTAATTTGATCTTATTATTTCTAGCGTTTAAATCAGAAATTATATTTATTTATTTATTTATTTTTGCGTAACTTGTAAATTAAAAATTCAATAAGTTTTTTAAATTGTGGTTTCCAAATAGTTATGCTTCATAATTTTGTGAAATTCTTCAAATAAGCCTATAGCCCGAGCTACTCAGATGAATAGTTTGGGAGTTACAAAGATATATATATGACTTGTCAGTGACTCGACCTAATACGTAGAAAATGATGAAGTCATAAGATATTCAAAAAAAACACTCAAACTATCCAAGTAGGTGGACCCGAGCAACTCGGTTTGAGTTACTCGGTTCAAGCAGCTCAGTTTGAGCTACTCGGTTCAGGTAAGCATGTGTCTAAACAGCTCAGCTGCATTATCAGAGGCTTTATGGCCACCAGCCTAACGGCACGATTTTAATCCTTAAATATTTTTTTGGGATTCATAATCATATCATAAGTACGTAATGGGCATAAACTGATGTTGATGCGGCAGTACATTCGACATGGAAGCCAAAATGTAATAACGAGCCATCTAGTCAGCTTTCTGCCACATTTGATAAGGTCGGGTTTTTTATTTGGTCGCTCCCTCATCAGGTACCGGTAAACAAATTTCAGTCAACACAAACTTATATTTCTCAACAGTTAAAATAATATTCAAATTTCTTTTCCAGTCAACATAATTTAGATCCATTAATTTGTTTTCTTTGAGTATTATCGTGAGAGGATTAAAAGCAATTTTAATCTTGAGAATCACATAATAAAAAATCATTAATTAAAATGAGCAAAAATTTTGAATTTTATTTTAAATTGATTCCTTCTACCATTTAAAAAAAAATTCACCAGCAGCCCGGTACACCGTGAATAGCATGCCTGAATGGGAAGGTCGTCTACTATTCAACATTCGTCCGGACTTGCTATTTCTTATTAATTTTATTATTTAGATAACAGACCAAACCAAATAAAATTAATTAACTAACGTAATTTCCGTCCCACAAATAATAGTAGTAACTCAGATGAAGAAGATACTATTGTTTATAACTAAGTATTAACGAGCACTTAATTCCAATTCAATTGCTTCGGAATGAACCCTTCAGTTGGAGATGTGATTTACACTAACGATTGTCTAGAATTATCCCAAAAGAAAGTTCATACTAGCGATTCTGTAATTAATTATGTCCGATGGGGAGAAAGGCCCAAATGCCAATACGCAAAATTTTTTACATCACTTACAAACTAGTGATGGAGATTGCG
Source organism: Heliamphora pulchella (assembly GCA_032270985.1). NCBI lineage: Eukaryota > Viridiplantae > Streptophyta > Magnoliopsida > Ericales > Sarraceniaceae > Heliamphora > Heliamphora pulchella. Next base: position 6,000 of record JAULJZ010110218.1, read on the forward strand.
TGATTTATCTGTGAATAAATTTTCTCTCCCACTTAGTTTTAAAATTATTTTTTAGGGTTATAAAAAAACTAGTTGATTAAAATAAATTTATTAATTTTGAAAAACTACACGATCCAAAATATTTCTATTTTTCAAACTATCTTTTCATATTTAATGTGTAACAAATAAAATATCTCAAATTTTAATTATTTTAAAAATTAATTTTAAATAAAACTAAGAATTTTATTTTATTTTCAAATTATACATTTTTCTGGAAAAATAATTTATTAAGATTAAACTTCCTTGTTAACTGACTCAAAACCAAAATTAATCATCATGTTTTTTCAATATTTTCGATATATTATAATTATCTTAAACGTGTTATTTTTGTAACAAATAAAATATCTAAATTTTTATTAAAAATTTAATTTCAATTAAAGAAATTTTAATTTAATTTTTTTGTTGCAAAATTTAATTTCGATTTGAACCGAATTAATTAAAAATAAACATAAATAATAAATCGAATAAAACACTCATGCAATTAATTAAAATAAAATATAAAAAATATATATCCCCATTTTATGGTCTTTCTTTAACTTTTTTCGAATCAAAGAATCCTGTTACAACTCTGTAGGTTGCAGATTAAAACTGAAACACCAAGTTTACAGATCTAGCGAACCACTAACGTTGCCGCTGCCCACAGCCACCATCGCCGCCGCTGCTCTCGACCACCGCTGCCACGCGCTTCATCGCACTCGCCAACATGCCGCCTCGCACACGCACTACCGCGCAGCACCGCTTGCACTGCAGCGCACCGCACGCGCTAGCTTTCCCTTTGCCGCGCCACAGCCGCTATTGCGCGCCGCCTCCGCGGCTTACCCCATGCGTCATCGCCGCCTTCGTGGCTCGCGGCCTTGTTCTTCGTTCTTCAACCTGTTCTTTCTTTTTTTTTTCTTTGCAAAGAAACTTAAAAAAAAAAAACTAGAAGCGCAGAACAAATATTACATTGAATCCTACGCCCCTTACGGGTTCACATTCAAATTAAGAACGAAGAACATAAAATTTTTACATATAAACTACCACGATCAACTCTTGTGGTTTAAAAATAAATTAAATTATCATTCAATAATTTAATCTAATATAAAAATAAATAATGACCATAAAATTGGGATTAGATTGCCTGCAAAACTAAGTTAGTACATTTCTAAAACTATTTGAACCCTTCAATTTAAGCCAAATTCATATGCAAAGTTGACGCTGATACCAATTGTTGGAGGTTAACTACCAAGATCCATTGATTAAAAACATGATTTAAGTCAAAAGAATTGAACGGACAAACGCCAAAACTGGCTCTAGATTAAAACTTTTTGATATCTAACAATCAAAATAAATCCAGTATATACTCTCTCAAAGTTAGATTAGAGTTATACCTTTCAAAATCTGGTTGGATTAGTTTTGGTTACTGCAACAATTTTTAGTCTTTAAACTTTCGCAGTTGTAGATTTCAAGTTAATGCTCCAAAGTCAAGCCTTATGCTGTATTCTTGAATGCTAGAACACGTCTGTAGTGTGAGCTACCTTAAATGTGTTCTTCACAACCCTCTCTAACCACAAAGGAATACGTGAAAATTCTAACTGCATATAATAATATATGGTGGCTAGGGCTGCATAACAACATATAAATAAGCTACGGTAGGAATCTGTGAAATAAATATGACTTCGACTCCCAATATAGTTATGAAAATTTATCTCACCCCATAGTCAATTTTACAAAAATATTAATTATAATTTATTTCACTAAAGAATTATAATTAGACTCTCAGTCATATTCTCAAAACCAATTATTCGAGCTCCTGTTATTAAATAGTTATTTATTCTCCCAACGTTAAAATTTTCAGTACCCGCCGATTAAATTAAATTACTGACAATTATATTTAATCGATTTCTTGAATAAATTTTTTAAAACCTTTCGCTTAACTTATTTCACTACTGGATAATTAAATCCACCTGTGGGGTTTGGCTCGGTCAAAACTTATAAGTTTTCTTAATGGGGTATCGTCAATCCCTATCTTTCGGAACGTGAATCCCGTCAATAATTAATATTTACCATATAATTAATATCGTTATCCAACTCACTTGAATTATATACTCGTAAAAAGATAGTACCTTTTAATGAATCAAAATAACGAATATTAAATATATGTAAATAATTAATTATTTCGAAATTAAGGGCATATGCACTCATAATAACTATGGGGTGTAAATTAATTATATGGTTAGTATAAGATTAATTATCCAACATGGTCTTGTTCAATACATACAAAGCGTACTAGCACAACGAGTCGGAATAATAGGGAACACTATTATCTATTCCTCGTAACCTAGATAGGTCTACTAAAACTCTGCGTTACAGTCGTTCCGATGGTTTATCCAATTTTATCCAAACTGTGAACTGAAAAACTTATAATTCACAAGAACCTTTAATCTAATTTTTCGTGTGTAAACCAAACTTTACACACTAAATTAATACTATATAGAATAAAATATATCCATGCACGACATCAAATAAATAATGAAATGCATACATTATTCATTAAGATTCTAAAAAAATAAAAATATAAGTTTATTAATAAATAAAATTAAATACTAAAAAAAATAAAAGACATGATTTTTAGTATACGATTTGGTAGTATTGAACTATGAATTTTCAACGTGAAGCATTAATAATAAAAAATTCAAGAAATAACTCAATTATTAATAGATAGAGTTTATGCGGAATCCATCATATCAATATTTGTGAACATACCACATTATTTAATAAATTAATTTGATATAATAATTTGAACAACTTAGCATTATTACTTATTTTATACTCACTTGGTATTATTTGTCTCATTTCAAATTCTTTTTTCCCTTTATCCAATAAAACCCAAAGCATTTGTCTAACTTTTATTCCATTCGTTGTCTTAATTTAACCAAACATTATATAAACTAACAATTGGTACACGCATGTATGTGCAATTATAAAGTAATTATAATTTTAAAATTAAATAATTAAAAAAAAATTGATAAATATTTTATAGAAAGATGGAGAGATAACAGACGGTTGCATGTGATTTTTGAAAAAAAAAAAGTAGCAAGGGAGATGAGAATAATTTAAAAATTTTAAAAAATTCACATGATTTTAAAATGAAGAATACTAACAAATAAGTGTTCTTATTTTATAAGATAATATAGATAGTATAGATAATATTATATTATATATAATTTTATTTTATTATCTCATAATATTTTAAAATTATGTGGGGCCTAGGACATTTCTTAGTGCATGTTTGAAATGTTTAAAAAGTCTGACTTTTAAGAAGTTTTGCTTTTTCAATAAAAAATAAAAAAATAAAAAAAGTTAAATTATTTAGGATAATCTTTTATTGTAACTTTTCTGTTTTTTATTGAAATATTTAAAATGCCTTTAATTTTAACTTTTAAGTTGTAGTATTTGAAATATTGACACAATTTTTTTTATTTTTGTGAGTAGTGTTGATTTTTTTTAATAAAAGTATTATAGTAATTTTGTTTGAAAAAAATTAGGATATTTGAGATATGAATTGATTTTTTTCTTTAATTTAGGAAATGAAAAAAAAATTAGCTAATTTTTTTTTTTTGAAATCATATAGTGCAACTTTTAAGGTAATTTTGTTAAAACAAATCTACTTAAAAACTATCCCAAAGAGACTCATTGTCCTCCTATCTCTTCATTTAATCCCAAACTTCAAACGAGGATATTAATTATAAATAAATATAAAAAAAACAGAAATTCTTTTCCCAAATTACCCCTACAAATCCTAATCATTGCTTTATGGGTTGGTTATTTGGGTATTAATTAGAATATTCGTTTGTAGAATAGTTCAGACTTTATTATATGTTTATTTGTGTTTTTTATTAATGTCTAAACTATTATGGTTATTAATTTGAATATGCGTTTGGACTAATTATTAAATACTTTACAAATATATATTAAATAAAGGGTTCTAGCTAGCAATCACAACCCTGTAACAGATATAATAGTTTAATTGAAATATCCCTTTTAACATTAATATACTTTTAAAAATGGTACTGATCAATTTTATAAATATTAATAAATTTCATAAAAATATCTATACATTATTTACTTAGACCTTGATCGATCTTTCAAGGAGAAGAAAGTTCTTGCAGCACTAAAATAGATGCACCCACAAAAAGCACTACAAGAAATTGGTGTTTTAAAAACAAAACTAATTCGTCTTCAAATTCATATCAATGTCCGATAAAATAAAACAAAAACTACAAAATCTCATAACCATATGTATCTTGCCCATAACAATCTCCACCAACTCAATACATATCCAATCTGCAAATACAATAAAAGAACCACGTTAAATTCTCACAAATCATATTATATATAAATTAAATAACATCATAATCAAATATAAGAGAAAGATTATATCACAAACTCAAATTAGATGTCCATGTTCAATTCCTAAATGACAAGTGTGGCAATACCACACTGTGTATCAAATTCGATTGCATTTAGAGGTCATTTGGTCATTTTGAAGCCTAATTTGCTCGTTTATGACTATTAGTTCAAGATAAAAAGCAACCCTATACGTGTGCCTAAATCTCAAATAAGGTGTCAAAATCCAAATTCGCTTATTTTGGTTCTAATGTGGGAGAAAAAGTCAAACTACACGCAAAACAAAGCTCAAACCAATAATCGGGCGTCCTCTCGTGCATTTATTATGTGTTCTTGCAACTTTGTTTAGTCACTACGTAGGTGTTAGTTCCAGAGCCCAAGCATTTCCATGGCTGTTTTACATTTTTACCGATAAAGTTTCTCTTTGCAAACCTATATTTTAAAAAAATGCAAAAATGAGCCAAAACCCATAATCGGGCATATTCGTGCGTGTGCTGCGAGTTTCAACAACTTTGTTTAGTCACTACAAAGGTGTTAGTGCTAGTACCATATGTAACTATGCTATGAGAAACTCACCTACAGGCAGTGCTGGACATCAACAATCAGCTCTATCATTTCAAATCCCTGCTTTCAACAAAAAACAACAATTACTGACAATAACTAAGAGTCTAACGCAGCAACAAATGAAACAACTTATAGAGAACATACCTCGATCAGGTCATCACATCTTGAGCATATCCAAGTAAATAGTTATGTCAAATCTGACATGTACACCTGCAGCATGCTAGTTTTAAATTTCTTTTACACTTTTATAAAATATATTTTAATTGTTATCCATTACCAAACAACATGCTAGTTTTCATATATTTGAATCAAACTTTAAAATTATTCTAATTATAAAAAATAAAAATTTCGGCAGTCTCCTCTGTTTTTTGAATAATCTCAAAATTTACCTATAAACATGTCAAACTCAAATCACAATATATATATACATAGGCACCGCCTGGATCTCAATACTCAATCACAATTTAAATTACATAATGACTAACATTTATCCAAAACAATATCATAGTTTCCATACAGATTACAAATCATAAGTCTTAGGAGCTAATACTTTGAATAACATTACCCATTTCG
>JAULJZ010110239.1:0-11564 GCA_032270985.1 Heliamphora pulchella
AAATAAAATGAGGAAAATTTAAGCGGTCCATCTTCGGATCTTATACAAAAAATTAAGCCACTCATAGAATAATGTATATATTATTACTTTAGAATATTTTATTAAAAAAAATATTTAATTTAATTGAACAACGGTTCCAACTCAAACCAACCCGAATTTATTTGGATTTGATTGGATAGAATGGATTGATTCTAAAGCATGAATGATTTTGTTTTAAGTTCAATATTTTAAGACTGACATTGATCCGATCGATTCTGGGTTAAGTCCCACGCCGATGCATGCTCAACCCTACACATATACATTCATTGCACATTGATTACACATCTCGTGAGTATACTTCCTTTTTAATTATCTTCTAATTCGTCATGGGCTTCGTCTCCCCATTTTTACTTTTAGGTTTGGTTCTTAATTGTCAGCTGTCTGCCATTTTTGGCCTTTTAGGAGAGCTCTCATTAACGCGTTGACCTAAATATCTTCCCCTACTAATTTTCTTAGAGACAGAAAGAGTAAAACTTACGAGCAACCAAGAATTACGAGCAACCAAGAATTAATTTGCATTGTTATGGTAGGATATGGTCATGTAATGAAAACTAACCCAAAAAAAATGATAAAAAATTAATTTTGACAAGAAAAAATGCTTCTTATTTAAAAAGTAGAAAATATTTTTGGTACCTAATGAGACATTATGGTGGTGTTTGGCATTTCTGAAACTAGTAGCTTATAAATTGTAGTTAATTTATAGTAAAAACTATGAGTATTTGATAAAATTGTATTTTGTAACTGAAATAGAATAAAATAATTATAAATTGTAAGAAAAGTTATGAGTATTTAAAAAAATTTATAACTTATAACTAAAATTAGTAATAAAAAATTAAAAGTTATTAACAGTAATTTTGGTGAACACCCCATATATTATCGTTATCATAAATATCATCATTCTAGTATTATCACTGTCATCCCATCACTACTGCCACAACCCACACCATGCCACCACTGCCAGTGCCATTCCCATTGCATGATGCCGCCACAACTTCCTTCACTACCATCACGATTGCATTCAAGACCGCTGCCATCATTATCACTTTGCAACTCTCATCCCATTCGCCCCCGCTTTTGCCCCAATGCTTCAATTTTTTTTTCTTGTCCCGCCTTAGTTGGGGGCCGTTAGTTTTACTACGTGATATATGTAATTTATATTTTATATTTTTTAAAAAATATATAAATGTGTCTGTATGACTGTCTCGCCGACCTTTGAGTGAAAAAAATTCTACCCCTCACTCATACCTCTAATATTTTCATTGGTTCAAGTAAAATCGCCACGAACAAAACATATTGAATTGGATCCACTTTTGTGGGATGGGTAAATTTTATCCCTCATATTCTATTTTATGTAAAAGATATAAATAAATTATTTTAACTGTGCCTCTAATTTTTTTTGTTTATTTTGACAATATGAATACAAAAAAATGAGTGAATTGATGAGCGATTGTAGTTTTTGTGTCGAGGTATTATCAATTATGGTTAATTGTTAAAATATCATAATTTGTGTTTACAAATATATAGGGCTTTCTTCATTTTTAGTTAAATTTGTTAATTGTAGTCTGAATTTTTTTAAATCTTTTAAAGATTCCTTTAATTAAAAAGGTACAAATATTTTTAGAAATTTGATCAAAATCCAAAAAATAAAAATGGCAAAAGAAACATAGTTAAACTTTTTTTAAAAAACTTTTGATTAAAAAAAAACTTTATTTAATTCTTAGGTTCATCTATTTGCAAGAAACTAGAAATTTAATTTTTTTATCAAAATATTTAACTTAAAGTCATTTAAGCCAAAAGATAACAAAGTAAAAATTTTAAGTCAAAAAAAGATGTTATATATGTGTGTGTGTTTATTTACACAACTTTATTTTTAATATCAATATTGTACGACGAGCAACGGGTAGGTTTTAAAAATGTAAATTTTATAAAAAAAAATTAATGTGTATAGTAAAATTTATGATATTTTTAAAATAATATAAAAGTATATTTTATTAATAATTACAAAAAATGCAAAAGGCTTAAAAGCTAATAATCAAAAAGACCCAAAAAAAAGATTTTCAAACAAATAAAATTAACATGACTTTTTTGCCCTCTAAATTAGAAACTTTAAAACTGACTTCATTTAAATCGAAATCAAACGAAACAATATCACTACCAAAGTTCTATGATCGATATGGGCGACCTCATTGCTTAATTTGGTCAATTTGGTTTTGCTTTTGTAATCGAAAAAGTTCCCATGACACAAATTTGATGGTCCTATGTGATCTTCATCTAAATATTGAAACCAAGATCCAAGTGTTGAGATGTGAAGAAAAAATCTTCTTTGGGTTAGACCGATCGATCGGTGGTTTAGACCGATCGATCAGTTATGTCTGCAGGCGAGAAATCGAGTGCAATGTAAGACCGTTTGATAGACCGATCGATCCGTCTTTAGACTGATCGATCCGTCTATAAGACCGATCGATCGGTCTGTGCGAGAATGACTTTATAAGCTGCTAGAGTTGTAGCCGCCGTGTGTAGAGTTTTATATTTTAATTTCTGTTCTCCTGTAAACTCTCTCCTAGACTCTCTACTCCACTTGTAACCTTCAATCAACAGTGAAGTGTGTGATCCAGTAAACGTAGGCACTATTTGTCGAATCACGTAAACCTTGTGTCTGTGCGTGCGATTGTCTCTCTTTCTCTCCTCTTCGTTGTTTATTCCGTATTTATGTGATTGTGATTGATCTTGGGCGGAATTAGTTATCACGTTCTAATCTCCAACACCAAGTATATCTTCAAAAGTTTGGCCACCCTCTCTGGACTTCTAACTTTTTTTTAACACTTTGAGAGTTTTTAACATAAGGGTATGTTTAGATTGGTGGCCAAAGAGGAATAGAATTGAATTGAGAAATATGAGAACTAATCATCATTTTAGTTTTTGTCTTTTGAGATAAATATTTTTGTAGTCTTTGATATCTCCAAATTATCTTTCTTTATTATCTAATAAATAAAAATAACTCTACAACTCTTATATCATTTTTTATCCTATCCTAATCAAATGTGAATCAAATTTCTTATTGAATACATAATTTGTTCTCACTAGTATTAAAAGAAAACACATGGGGCATATCATTACTTATCCCTTGATTCTTTTCTATCATATTTAATTCTATTCAGAATATCAAACAAGCTCTAAGGGTATTATAGTCATTACTCGAATTTATTTTTGAAGTGTTTAGAATGAGTATTGGAACTAGTAATGATATGTGCTTAAATGCACTCAATTATTTAATTTTATTAATTTAAGAGTAAGGCATAAAATAATATCATTTAATAATCAGTTAATTGGCCAATTTTAAAACACTCAATTAAAAATATGACTTTGTTAGTCTATTAATTTATATAATTAAAAAGTTAAACATAAAGATAATGTGTGGGAGTGAATCCACGTGGGTGAGATAGAACGAAAAGAACTAGACCCAAGTCGTCGAACTCATCGGCAGTAAAGTGGCAACGAGTTCAGTATTTATAGTGTTTCACGTGGATTTTGGCAGTAAAGTAGCGATCCCTCAGACTCAGTTTTGGCAAAAATCACTTTTCCCCTTTTGGGGGTTGCCCGAAGCTCTTTCTCCTGAGTCGACGAGTTGCTGAATCGTTTCGAGTCATATCAGCTGTTATTTAATGCAGAAGTGTACAGATATGTCAGCGCCATTAATGCTTCAGACTCGGTCGTCCTATCGTCATTAATGCTCTCTAACCTTGGTTATACTTGCTATTATTACGTTGTCCGTAGTGATTAGGAGATCGATCTAGCTGAGCTCTTGTACTTTGTAACAAGTTTTTTGTTTATTTTGGTATCCAATTTGTTGGACTTGGGCTTGAGTTTGGATTATAAGCTAGCCCGTACTTGTTTGGGCCGACCCCCTTCAAATAATAAAAAGTAAAAGTCAGATTACTTTTTTGTTAGATTAGTAAAAGAAAAATTAAAATTAATGAATTTTTTTTAAATTTTTTTACATAAAAAGTAAGGCCAAGTAAAACCAAGATTGTTTCATTTCAAGGTTTAGATTTTTAATACTTATATAGATATCACATCAAATTATTCTATCTCCTTATATAAATTTAAGAAAGATACAAATATATTATTCGTTCTCAATATTATGGTTTTGTTTGGTTCTTGACTTAAAACCAACTTAAAGTCTTTTGGTTTAAAGCCTAAAAAAGTCATTTTCATTTTTTTTGGCAATCGAATTGCTTTTTTGCTTATCGACTAGTTATTTTGCCCATTTGCTTATTAACTAGAACTACTTTCATATATTTTCAAAAATGTCATAGCTTTTATTATGGCCAATTATTTTTTATAAAAAAAATATATTTTTAAAACTTACTCAACGAGATCTATCAAACAAGATTTATGGTGAATATAAAATTATATGACTTTGTTTTTAAAAAAATTATATAACAATTTTCTTTTAACTTATATATCGGCTTTTTGGCCTTTTAATTTATTACCTTTTAACATAAATTAACTTTAAATCAAATGAATTCTTAGCCCTTAATCCGTCTACAAATTTTGTTTAACTAACTTCTTTTTTTTAAAACTAAATTCTTAGCCATTGTAGCTAATAGTAATAAAATATGAATGTGATAATGTGGGGGCTCAATCTTATTCCACTTTAATGATAAAGTAATTATTGGGTCCTCCAATCATTTATACAGTAGAAAATATTTTAGGTACGATAATATTGGTTTATTTTTGTTAAATAAATAAAAAATTAAGGTCATACTTAATTGATCGAATTAATAATGAAGAAATATATAATTTCACTTGATAAATAGTCTCATTGGATTATTAATAAATGAATTATTAATACTATATTTTTTTAAATATTGTATATTTTACATTTTGTGGAATTAGTTATCTAATGAATGCATAATACTTCTACTACTTGTTAAATTCAAACAAAAAAAAATATAAGTTTATGGGATATATAATCAAATCTCCTGTCTAATTCGGTCAATCAAACATGCCCTAGGAGTATAACCCACTTAGTGTGCATTATATATTAATTTTTATTTTTTAACAATACTATATAAGTAATGTCACATGTTAATCTACGAGTACTCAATAAAATTTTCAAATAATGAGCCACAATCACATATATTGAATTTAATTAGAGTTTATGTGAGCCTTATTGCATTAATAGTTATGATTAGGGTCATGCTAATAACCGTTTCTTATGTAGTGAATAATAAGATAATAGGGACAAAAAATTTTCAATATTAATACATTTTGCCAGAACTTACTGATTTTACAAATATTAATACACTTTACACAAATATTTATATATTTTTTTACATATTATTTAACTTCTAGTGAGCAATATTTAGCATAATCCTCATAATTATGCTCCATCATTTATGATAATTTGGTTTTAAATCGGCTTTTTAGCTTAAAGTCAAAAAAGTTATAATGTCATTTAGTTGGGACAATTGTGACTTTTAAGCCATCAAAAAATCTAAATAAGTTCAATGTAAAATTCAATGGTTGCTGTTCAGCCTAAATGAGTTGGGGTATAATTGTTTAGTTTGAATTTGTGTAATTTTATATGTATAAAGGTAAAATTAAAAATTATTATAAAAAAAGTTAAAAATGCTAAAAGCAAATATATTAAAAGTTGGAGATTAAAAAATATATTTTTTTAACTTTTTAAACTTTAAGCGAAAAGCCAAAAAAATCAATTTAAAGCTGATTTAAATCTGGTAGCCAAACGGCCCAAACCAAGGTTAAGATACAAATTTAGTCAAAATAGACACTGCCGCTCAATTATATGAAACCGCGTTCGCTCTTTATGGGCTGTTGTCTTCTTTCTTCTCTCTCCTTCCCACTTCCCACTTTCCCCCATTCAAACCCATATCAACTACACTCCTCACCTCATCACTCTCATATACATACACATCCCCAGTACTGTAACTCACCACCTCTCTCTCTACCTCTTCTCAAACTTTCTCTCTCTCTCTCTCTCTCTCTCTCTCATGGCTCTCTGCAACTCCGTCCTCCTCCTTTTCTTCTTCTTCAGTACTTCCATCTCCCTCTCAACCCACCATACCCATCACCCAAAGCCCTCCAGAACACATCTCAGCAAGTTTCTCTCTCTCTCCTTTCGTCTCACCTCTATCCCTCTCTCTCCTCAACCTTCTTCTTCTTCTTCTTCTTCTTCTTCTTCAACTTACCTCTCCTCTTCTTTTGCATCATCATCACCAGCCGATGGAGCACCAAGCAGCGAGGCCTCCCCTTACAACTACAGATCAGCGTTCAAGTATTCAATGGCTCTGATCGTTTCTCTCCCGATAGGGACCCCACCCCAGCCCCAACAGATGGTGCTCGACACTGGAAGCCAGTTATCGTGGATTCAGTGCAACAAGAGGCGTCCCCCTCCGACGACATCGTTTGATCCTTCTCTCTCGTCTTCCTTCTCTGTTCTACCCTGCAACCACCCTATCTGTAAACCCCGAGTTCCCGATTTTACCCTCCCAACCTCTTGCGACCAAAACCGTCTCTGCCACTACTCCTACTTCTACGCAGACGGCACCTTGGCGGAGGGCAATCTTGTCCGGGAAAAATTCACGTTTTCGAGTTCCCAAAGTACCCCTCCTTTGATCCTCGGTTGCGCCACCGACCCCTCAGAAGCCGATGGCATTTTGGGAATGAATCTCGGGCGGCTCTCCTTCGTCTCCCAAGCGAAGATTTCTAGGTTTTCTTATTGCACCCCGCTCCGACAAAACCACGACGGAATAGCACCGACGGGAGGATTCTACCTTGGCCGGAACCCTAATTCACACACGTTTCAGTACGTCGATTTGTTGACTTTTCCTCAGAGTCAACGACTGCCGAATCTCGATCCTCTAGCCTTCACGCTTCCGATGATCGGAATAAGACTAGGGGCGAGAAGATTAAACGTCTCCGCCGCGGTTTTCCGGCCAAACGCCGGCGGCGCCGGCCAAACAATGATCGATTCCGGCAGCGAATACACGTATTTGGTGGACGAGGCTTACAGGGAGATGAGAGACGAGATTGTGAGATTATCGGGAAGAAAGTTGAAGGAAGGGTTCATTTACGAAGGAGCATTGGATATGTGTTTCGACGGCGACGCGGTGGAGATCGGACGGTCGATAGGCGATCTGGTGTTTGAATTCGAGTTGGGTGTGGAGATTGTAGTTGATAAGGATAGGATATTGGGTGACGTCGGCGGTGGGGTCCATTGCCTTGGGATCGGACGGTCAGACTCGCTCGGCGCTCCTAGCAACATAATTGGAAATGTTCATCAGCAGAATCTATGGGTGGAGTATGATCTTGCCAATCGTAGAGTAGGGTTTGGGAAAGCTGACTGTAGCAGATCCTTGCTGTGAGCTGGAGAGACTATTCTGTGTAACCGAGTGTAAAGTTATACCCTGCAAGTGCGTTTTGATCGACGGTATGGTTCTGATCTGGGGGTTGGTGTCTATTAGAAAATTAATTAATCTGTTTATAAGTATGTTAACAGAAAGTTTTTCTACCAATGTATGATATATATAACTAGGTTGTTCATATATAGATATTACAATTATTTCATTTAGGATTTTTTTGTTAATTAATATTGTTTTCATTTCTCTCATTTATGGATTTTTATTAATTAAAAACATTAAAAAGGGAATGAGATTCTCTCCATTTTATAAAGAAATGGAGGTCTCTCCATTTCTATTTAATAATATTTAACATCAATTTATTTTAATGATTTGAACCATTTATATTGTAAAAGTTATCTAAAGTAACATTTATGCAAAAAATAAAATTGATTTAATATATGCAACTCTAGACGATTAAATTACATTAATTCTAAAAAAAAATTATACAATTTAATTTTAAAATTATACTTGTTTTATATTTTTTTACACAATAAACTTATTCTGACTATATAGTTACCGATATCTTATCAATTTAATTTTTGGTATGTAAAATCTTCTCATTAAACTCTATACTAAAAACAGATCAAATTACTAAAATAAATTATTTTACATACTATAAAATAGAAATAAAACTCTCTCTATTTATTTAAGTAAATGGAGAGAACTTGGATCTGTTTAAAAGTATTTAACATGCATAGTTGTTGTTTTCTCGGTTCGACAATAAATTTTTATTTTCTCTTTAGATGAATATTTTCATCGATTCATTTATTTTTTTTACCACCTTCGACCACAGTCAAGCATCTTCAATGCGTGAAGCAGTTTGTAACCCATCCCCCCTACACCGACAATCCTCTCTGATAATTTCTCATTTATTTTTAAAATAATTTTTAAAAATAATTATTATGTATTAAAATATTAATTATGGGTAGTAGTCCCTATATTTTGCTAAAGAAGAGAGGATGAGAATAGGGTCCCCCTCTTGGGTCTTGATGAATCATTTACGGTTGCTGCTGTTTGGCAGCAGGTGCAGTACTATACCACTGAAAAACCATTACTGGTGGGAGTTGCCAAAATTTAATTGAAAAACCCCAAGCACCCGGTGGCATATGGATCGCTAGCATTCACGTATATTTAATGGTCTTTCAAGGGACAGCAAGCTAGTTGATGCTACTATTGATTACATTCTCTTGTTAGTTTTGCTTTGATTTTTTTTTTTAAAGAAAAATAATAAGATAACATTAAACTAATATATATGTGATGAGGAAATAACATTTTACTAATTATGTTATGGCGGAATAAATAAAGCAAGAATTTAGTGTTAGGCATCTGAATTTTAGTTATTATTTAAAAGATTTGATTTATAACCCGACTCGTTTTCAGGGGCATTACGATTTTAAATAGGTTTTTGTTAGACTTATTTCATGAATCGGATGAAAGGGTTGTTTTGGCGGCGCCTCCGAAGAAATTCTTTTTAACCCATTTTGGATTCTGACCCCATTTGTAAATATTTATATTTGTTGATTTTTGTATTAAGATTTTAACTCTAGTATTATAGTATATTGCCTTATAATAAAATTGTCGTAACTTTATAAACGTAACCTCAAATTTGGATCAACCACATAAATCGTATTTTGTGCGTACATTTGCATTATTTTCTATGGTTGTTATTTGTCAATTTTGTCGTAACATCAAGAACAAATCGATCACACGTAGTACTTAAAGACTTGCACAATTTAGCTTGTAAACTTGTGTTCATAGGCAAAAATTAGTGCAACAATTATTACGAAGAAAGATAATATAAGGAGCCAGCAATATTCATCACTCTTATACATAAGAAAAAAAAAATCCTAAAAGACCGCATACACCACTATATAGGAATTAAAATAATAGAAAGTATACAAGCTAAACGGGTCCTAAACGAATTATAAAATAATACTAATTGAATTCAAGACACCCAACATAATGTGAAGAAAATAAAATTTCCTTTAGTTCCACCTTCCAACCATACTTTATTCATACCCAACTGAACTTTTACAGTTGTACTCCATCGAGGTTAGATTCGGAATATATTTTTACAGGTGAAATTGTTCCCTTGTAGTAGATTATTAATACAAAAAATCATGTTAATGAATATCGAAAACACATAATCAAATCGTATTGGTATTTGAAAAATAAATAAATTAAGTATTATTTTAAAAAAATAGTAATTAGACAAATATAATCTAATTACGTGATTACATGTAGACTTGTATTTGATAATTAATTTAATTTAATTTTAATTTATTTTATTTTATTTTATCCTAGCAACCTATACTACTTTTGCTCATCATCAAACCTCGTTGGATGTGATGCATGCAATTTGGAGGACAATTAACCCCATTCGGACTCTTCTGCCGACGAGGGGATGAGGTGCACGGGCCCCTAATATTCCCGACATACATATGATTCAGGTCCTGTTTGGACTCTCTTAAAACTGACTTTTTTTTTTTTGTTAATTTTTAAGTTGTATTGTTTAATTTTTTAAAAAATTTATTAACTTTTCTTCACTCCTTTTTAAAAAAATCTCATATAAATTCTAAACACACTAATTTGTTTTATAGAGTAAATGACTATATATTACTTTTAATTAAAAAAGTTAAATTTACTCACAAAAATTAAAAAGAGAATTGTGCTAATATCTCAAATACTATAACTTAAAAATAAAAAATAAAAAATAAAAATATTTTAAATATTTTATTAAAAAAATAAAAAAATTATTCCAAACAATTTAATTTTTTTCTTTTTTTATTTAAATTATAACTCTTAAAAACTAAAATTTGTAGAGATCTCAAATCAGAATCTTGAGTAAAAGTAAATTCATAGAATTTACCTTTTTCCAACCTTTTCATCTCACACGTGCGTTTCTCTACGTGGCTCATCATTTGAAAACTACGGACTTCCAACTTCAAAATCACCTTTTAACTACAATTGTAAATTATATAAGTTACTTTCCAGGGTATGATATAAGCGACGTTAATTACAAGATATTTTTAATAAATAAAAATATTTAATATATATATAAAGTAAATTATTTTTATTTCTGATCTATTTTAAAAAAATTAGTTTAATACTAATTCACTCAAAATATTTTTTTTTTATAATTATTAGATAAGAACACTACGTACACAATTTCAATTATATAAATAGAAAAAAATTCACACCATTAAGGTAAACAACATGTTTTGAGCTCAAACTTGATCTTATTTTCTTTCTCACCCTCAAGCCACTATTAATTGAAACGTCAGAGTATTTTCCGTTAAATGCTCGGCACAAAAACACTAACTCCTTACTTGTACAAGAAGAGGTGAATTTAATTCACCCAATCAGCCATTAGTGCGAATAAGACTATAAATTTCAATCTTAAAGCTCCACACTCTACTCTAACAAAACTATTGATGTGTCGTTTCAATCGTTGTTCTCATTCTAATAATAGATTCTTATGTGTTACTTATCCGTCTCCACAGTAAATATGTACTAATGAACTTTTTCTCGCTTTGCTTTATTATTGTAAATGAATTTTTAATCTTTAATTTATTTTTATTTTTATTTTTTTATCGAAGAAGTTGCACGCAATTTACTTCATTCCCAAAGGGAAAAGTTTTCATAATGATAAGAAAACTCAATTTTGATTAATTCTTTCTTATTGTTGATTCTTTTGGTGCTTGTTTGTTGACTAAATCATTAAAATCTATAAAGTGCACACCCACCTTTGTCATCATTAATAAAATATAAAAGTATGGAAAATTTTATTTTATTTATTTTTATTTTATCCTAGCAACCTAGACTACTTTTACCCATCATCAAATCTCGTTGGGTGCTGTGCACGGTATAAACTGGCTAGATTTGTTTGGCACAATCAAGACTAGGTAAGCTGGCTCAATACTGATGACCCTGAATTAGATATGGGCCGGACTTCTCTCCGCCGAACTCACTGGATGCTCCTTCCTCCGCCACCGAGCACTTGCAACCACCAAGAACACCGTTAGCGCCTATCGGCCGGTTATAACCGGGAGGCACTCCGACGCTCAAATTAAATATCTCTATTTGTGAGATTTCTAA
>JAULJZ010110250.1:0-11563 GCA_032270985.1 Heliamphora pulchella
CGTCGGGTGTAGCTTATAGAAACCCCTTCCTATTCTCCCAGCATGCTACGCAAAACCGTAAGGTAATAGATAGCTCTATAACTCACCACGACAATGCTCGTTTTATGGACCTCATCTGAGGGGCACGGCACCCAAATCCGTTTTATGGGGACTAACTCGAGGGCAATAGTACCTAGCTTACGTAAGTTTTTGATCTTTTACCGCGGAGCTAGTCAAGCCCAACTTATCACATTCACATCAACCATCCTCGGTTCAATATTTGATTAACCATATTAATATTCATTAACAACCGAGAGTCCGTCTATCCAAATCCATATCATATGTTATAATCATTACCAATCGGGAGTTCATCTCCCCAATTTGATTTCAGTCAACCACATAATCTTGTTACTCATTTACAACCGTTACCTTATTTTACTTTTAATTCCACATCATCAATTACAAATCAAATTTTGTATCATTTCCGTTATATCATAAATTCATCAAAATTCAATATTCATGAAGTTACTAGATTCAATTAAAATGGATTATCAAGTTCTCAATTCAAATTAACAATCTTATTTCCATTCATTTCATTCCATAAAATCAACCATGGAACTGAATTCTTTTCATCATTCTATTACACAACCACATATCCCCACTTTACATTCAAAGTTATAGTTTCAAAGTCATGCAGTGAATCCCATGGATTTTAAATTAAACTCCAATGTATCCCTTAACTAGTTTCTTAAATTATCCCAACTCTTAGCACATTTGCTCACCTCAACATAGGAATGTTTATTTTGATTTATAAATAATTATTTTCACCTTAAATAAGAATTTGTAGCTCTTATTTTGATTTATAAATAATTATTTTCACCTTAAATAAGAATTTATAGCTCATTTATTTATTTCAAGTTCAAGAACTTGACCCAAAATATACGAATTAATTAACCACGCTACAAAAGTGTCTTAATTTCAAATAATTAGATTACAACTCATCAATTTGTACCCAAGAATAAACATGATCATAATCAATTCATTCATTAAAACTCACAATGTGGGATAATCTCTTCTTTTATAAAATTAGTACATGACCCTTAGTTAAATCTACAAATTGCCTTAACTTTTATGAAATTCAAACTTTACTAGAATGCCGACTACGGTTTCTCTACAAAAGTTCTCGTATCTTCAAAATAAATCACATATTCAATCCTCAATTCAGAACATTCATTAATTTATTGTGATTAAATTTAGTTTGAATCATTTTGTGCAACCCAAACCAAACCTTAGTTTAAATCTCTAATCCCTTGATTGGAATTCTCAAATTAATCCCCCCTTCTATCTTCACTAACTCATTAGTCAGGTATAACACGTGCTTGGTTCAATCTTATCAAATCAACATGAAACTTGATCAAACATTTCAAGATCTCACGAGAAGTTTAGTAAATCACTCAAACCTTGTCCTTGAACTCTATTGTTAATTTGCCAATCACAATTAACTCAAACTCAGAACATTTCCCAACTTTGTTACTTTCCTACGAGTTTAAATAAAGCCAATCATTTAACCTAAGACGCATACTCATTAGACCCCAAACCATACTGACTAAACTTGAACTTAATCTTAAATTCATAAATTAACAAGCTACATGGGTAGAACCTCTCTTTTCATATCCCACATTTTAACTTCATATCCAATAATCTCAAAATAAATCATTTTCGCGTCAGTTAACAAAATTTTTACAAAAACCTTCTCAATCTCAAGTTAACCCATGTCTTCAACTCCAAACCCACCAATTGTTTAGTAGCACCATCATATCCACTACTTCTATATTCCAATTCCAAGAGGTCAAACCATTACTATAAAATTTAACCCCAACATTCTACAAAGGAGTTAAAATTTTTCTTAACAACTTGAATCATTAGGGTTTTATAGAGTTAAAAACCAAAATCAACACAAATCATATCGAAACATCCCAATTAGTTAATATCTTACCTCGTGGAAACTAAAAATGCCAAAAGCCCCAAATTCTCGAAACCCTAGATTCGGCCAACAAGGGATTTCAGCCTCTGGGATGATCCACGCAGGGCTTGGGGTGTGTAATGCTCGTATTCTGATCGACGGCTTGTTATTTCGTGAGAGACTCGATCGATTTTTGAGGAGAAGACGAGTTCAGAGCCTTGAAGCTCCATCCATTGCTAAATCGAAAGAGAGAGATGGAGAGAACGAAAGGCCGGCGATAGGGTGGTGGTCGGTGGCGCCAAGGAGTGGCAGCGGTGGTGGGGTCAGATGATACCGGTGGCAGTCGTGGTGAGGTGCGGCGACGGTAGGGTTTGGGGAAAGAAGTGCGCAAAGGAGAAGAGGGAGAAGGGGACACGGGCTGGGCGAGGGGGAGGGATCCCTGTTTATTTCATTATTTCAATTTTTTTTTGTCTTTTCACATAATTTTAAAGAGTTTCTCCCAACAACAAAGAAAAAAGCATTTAATAATAATCCTATGATATTTTAATTATTCAATTAGCTCCAATTAGATCTTAAATTATATAATTAAGTCTTCTAACATCATAGAATTTATTGATAACCGATTTAATCTCACAGACTCAACTGTGGTATTATCATTTGCTACATTATGAAGCACCATATGCATAATGAGAACATCAACAGATTTTTTGGACACAATAACTGCATTGGCTTTAAGATTGAGATGCTCCATAACTTTAACCATATCGAAAGGACTATTGAGCTAGGTGGTGCATGAAGATGTACAAAGTTTGCTGCGACTGTGGTTGTGGACGAAGCTATTTTTTTGTGTTCTCGTTTGAATTGTGTAACTCCTAAAATTGTAGTGACTCTAAAAAGGAATTTATTGTGATAGCTTGTAATGGTCTGTAATGGGTTATTGTTATGTTGGTTTGCAATGGTTAATACATTTCTTATTTTAGAGTCAGATGATACATTCCTTTTATTTTTGCTGATACATTCCATTTAGTTTTGCTTTTCTCCTTTCAGAATTTATCTAATGATATATAACTTCTAGTCCAGTTGTTGATACATTCATAAAACCTGCTGCTTAATGCATTTGTCAAATGATACATTCATTGAACTTGGTGTTGTATGAATATATTAGTTTCATAAAACTAGTTTCAATATTGGTGGTCTGTTTTAAGTTATCAGTTATGAGCACATGTTGCTTTTAAAGAGAAGGATGATTACTTGTAGCCTTGCAGCTGCTGCTGGGTTTTTGGGGATTGATGGGATTTTGATTTTGGGTTGGCTTTTTGGTGGCTGCCTAATGTTGGCTTCTTGTTGAGTTTTCTTGGTTATTGATGGTTTATGCTTGTGTGTCAGATGCTTTTGGTGTTTTGATGGGCTAGTTGTAGTTGTTACTGGTTTTTTTGGGCCGTTGACTGTTGTTGGTATTTTTTGCTGGTTTGGGTTGCTACTTGTTGGGTACGATAGTGAGTTTGGCATGAACAGCTTGCCTCAGAACTACTTATAATACTTGTATTTGCTGGTTCTTTTGGTTTGCTTAGGATTGTGAGCTTCACTGTTTTCGAATGATAACTGTATCAGTGCACAATTCAAAACTTTGAACATTTTTGATAGGATAATTAGCCTCTCAAACCCACCTTCAGGGACAAATATCAAACTAGCCACTAGCCATTGATGATGATGAATGTATCAATGGTGCATTGATCAAGCCTCACTATTTTGTAATGATAAATGTATCAGTGCACAGTTCAGAACTTCAAACTAACCATTGATGATGATGAATGTACCAGTGATCTTGGAATATAGAACTATGAAAAACAAATACATATGGAGAAAATACAGAACATAATAGTGATTAATAAGCAAAATACTCCAATTAAACCACATCAAGACGTATTAACTTTGGATTCAACTGCCACTGTTGCATAACAGTGGCATAATGCCACTAAGAACAGATAGTTAAAAGTGACAATGACAAGCAAGAATGTAACTTTAAATCTTCATATCAGTATCCCTTATACATTTCCTCATGTCCCTTTATTCCATGCTTTGGAACCAAATCCCTATGTAATAGAGAAAATAGTGCATTGTTAGGACTGAGCCATTTCTGATTTAGATTATAAAATCAATATGTCATTAAATACAAGTTATTTACTTGTTACACAATCTATAAATGTGAGACCATGTTCTTTTTCTTTTTGATATCTATATATTCTAAGTGTTGGTTTGTGTTTCATCATTTTAGAACAGCATGCTATATGTGTTTTATATATGTGTTTACGCTTGTTCAAGTTTAAAAAGACTATTCTGAAGTTTTTTCGTGTGTTAGCTGGACAGTGGCAATTCAGTCGGCTGAGGGGGTGATTCTAGTTGACTGGATACCCACTGTTGTGGTTCAGTCGATTGAAGTTGGGCATTCAGTCAATTGACTCGAGATAGTGGGGTGTTTTTGGCTTTTCCAGTAGCCATTGAATCGACTGATTCCTTCTACGGGGCGGAGACTATAAATATCAAGCTTGGGTTAGATATTTTCAAAACCTTTCTTTCTAACTAGGTTTTCTTTTCTCCACCTTCTCTTTAGACTTTTGAGGGCCCGGGGCTAAGTTTTCAACGATCTGTTAGTGGATCCTTACTATCCACATTGTGGGCTTCGCTTCCATCCAGACAGAATTTAATTTTGATGAAGTTTGTTTTTGCACGTGGATCGAGACATCGAGTTTTTGACTCAACAAGATAGAATCCTAGACTATGTTGTCTTTAAAGGGTGCTACGTGCAGTTATACGCTTTTCAACCGGTTGAAAATGCTTTAAATGTCATATTTTTATGTTTAAACCATGTTTATTCGGATAAAAAGCATGTTTTATGATTTTTTTTGGTTTTTACATCATATGGACTTATGGATGTCTGGTTTTCACAAGGTGATTTTGAAAACGGTAGATTTATGAAAATCTCGACAAATTGTGGTTTAGAGGTTTGGAGCTAACCCTCGGGGTTGAGTCTCAGATTTTATAACATTTTGATAAAAACAATGAAAACATTTTTGAAAATGTTTTCGTTTGATCTCTATGCTTGATGAATGGATCTTTATACATGTTTAATGTATAATTGTGAAAATATTTTCGTAGTCGAGTTACGGGTTGATTTTAAATGATTTTAAAGATGTGCCGAGATTGCGAGTATTTGGCACGAGTTGCCCTCGGTGAAAGTCTAGAAATGTGCGCAGAGTAAGTGCTTCCCGCCTTTGGGTTAATCCCTATAAACGAAGTGGTGGGTGCTTTGTACCCTCGGGTTTCGGGCCTATAAATTAAGCGGTTTACGTTGTGGTAACTCCGTATAGAATTTATCATTACCTTACAGGTCTTAAATAATTTAGGGATAGGTAATGGACGGGAGTCTATAGTTATTACCTCTGTCCCTGTTGTGACAGAGTCGGTACATAGGATTCATTTCTCTTTTCTTGGTTGTGTGATTCGAGTGAAAAAAATGTTTTGTTACTATTTTCTTTAACTGTGAAACATTATTTGCATTGTGTAAATGCTTGGTTTTGATGATGGAAAACTTTTTGGAGACTTGTGTACGTCTGGTGAAAAACTTGGGATTTTATGAAATAAAAACCATTTTGTGCCTCATGTGGTTGAGTTGAATCTTATGCTATGTAATTGTATATCCTGCTTTACTGCATCATAGTCTGTTTTTATTGGGATTTGGCTCACGTAGTAAGATTTGTTAAAAACAATTTCAGGTGTTGATGATCACAAGGAGTTGATCTAGTGGTGCCCGTGGTGGCGGAAGGCTCTACTTAGTTTTTCCCTTTTTGTTATGAAGATATGTATCCCAGCATGTATTGCCTGTTTCTAAAGGCATGTTTTGTAAGCCTTGAGGCGATATTTATGCATGTATGGAACAATATGTATGTTGTGTTGAGAGATAAACCTTTGGAACTCTTTTATTCCAAAAGTTTTATTTTTGGTTGATTGTTTTACAATTAAAACCTATCTTTTTTAAATGGTGGTTTAGTGGGCTTTCCACGTGATCCTGGATTATAGGGCGTGACAACTTGGTATCAGAGTTTTGGGTTCGAATACCTAAGAGCCATGAGAAAATGGTGCATCACCTTGTGAGGATGATTACGTGTCATTGACTGCATGTGTTTAAGTGTTTTTATAACATAAGCATGCTAGCCTGTTGAGCATGATAATTTATGTATACGTGAGTATGAAGGTTGGACCTTAGGATTAACTAATCTTGCCTTTGGGCATTTAGATTAATAAATTTGGAAGCCATGTTAGAAATGCGTTTGGTCAACGTGTTTTCTAGCAAGGAATCTAAGTAGGTTATTGTAGACACCCCAATATGACCCTGCCTAATCTTAGACGAATTCGATGATGAAAACAGGTGAATTAGTGCCTCGATACAATCCTCAAGAAGTGATCCAAGCTCGGTATTTGAACCCGGAACCTTCAAAACCAATAAAATTTTGATGAACCATCGAAACTTGCTGTCCAAGTAAGGCGACCGCCAACTCTCATTGTGGCGACCGCCATATAACTTTGTGAAAATCCTAGCCAAAAGTGACGATTGCCACCTTTCATCATGGCGACCACCAACTTCCATTGTGGCGACTGGCATAGAACTTTGTGGAACCTTTCAAAAATATGGCGATCGCCATCTTTGATTGTGGCGACCGCCAACTCCAAATGGCCTGACGTGTCCTAAAACGTGGCAACATCTCATTGGTTGAAAAATTCTATAAATACCGTACCCCAGCGTATGTTTTCAGTACGAATTTGGAGTGAGAGAGACCATACCGATAAATCGAGTGATCCCGAGCTCCAATGCCGAAATCCTGCCGAACCTCCAACCAACGTTGAAGTCTTGCTTGGATCCCTACCCGAGGATTGGATCATTGAAGCACATTCCCGACTTGAGGATTCCCCGATAATTTAGGTACCTCATTTGGATCCCCGATCTTTCTAACTCCATTCCCTCTCTTTTGGAGCGATCGGGTTAAAATTCAATTTCAATTCGCGCATTTCTTTTACTCGTATAATTAATCTTGTTCCTTACCTAATTTGCTTAATTTAGTTTAACATTCTAAATCAATTGCTTAGTTCGCACATCCACACTAAGCACATTGTCTTTTTCTTTATTTTTTTATTTATTAATTAGTGCTAATATAATTTAGCAATATGGCTAACAATGTCATTATTGTTATAATGCAAGCACTTACATGAAAATGGTTGTAATTATCAATATTACACCCATTTAATACTAATATTCCATTTCTTTTCTTTTTCTTTTTCTTTAATATTTCAGCATTTATTTTCTTTTCTCTTCCATTAGTTACTCTAATTTATTTTATTAGCATTCTATTTCATTTTCTTTTCTTTTCTTATAATATTAGTTTAGCACTCAATTTTACCTTCTTTTTGTATAATATCCCTTTCCTAGCTTCTTATTTTCTTTCAATAATAATGTGATTTTCTTCCATAACATTTATTTCATTTTATTTTCTTTTCTTTATCATTAGCTTTATTCTCTTCATAATGTAGCATTTTAACCTCTTTAATTTTATTGTTAGTTTTATTTTTTTTTATAGCTTTATCTTCTTTTGGCATTTATGTTA
This sequence comes from Heliamphora pulchella, assembly GCA_032270985.1. Taxonomy (NCBI): domain Eukaryota; kingdom Viridiplantae; phylum Streptophyta; class Magnoliopsida; order Ericales; family Sarraceniaceae; genus Heliamphora; species Heliamphora pulchella. The sequence goes on from JAULJZ010110250.1 coordinate 7,600, forward strand.
TCTTTCTTTTTCTTTTATTTCATTAAACTACAAAAATCATAAAAAGTCTTTTTACCTAATTTTCATTCCTTAAACATAATTTTTTTTCTTTTATTTTTGTTTTAAATATAAATAGTTAGGCTTCATTTTGTTAATATTTTATTTTCTAACTTCTTTTTATCTTAGCATAAGTTTCTTTTGTAATTTTCTTTTAGAATTCTTTTTATACATATGTTATTTTGCATTTCTTTTATTAATTCATCATGTTAGTGTTAATGCACGTTTTGGATTCTTTACTTAAAAGTATATTTTAGAATAATTTAGTTTATCTTTTGTAGCAAACCATGTTTAGGTTATTTTAAGCGTCTTTTAGTATATTTTTATTCTTTTATTTAAACCAAGCTAGCTTAGCTTATCTTTGACGAAATCGCATGTGAATATGTTACATGTATCATTTTAGTTAGAAATTGCATGCCTTAGGACTTAGGATTTTACCTCTTTATTTGTTTTGATTTGGAGTGCTATGTACATATGTTATGTATTTTTCATATTTGATTTTGAATGTTTCCTCTTTGCCTCCACTTTCTTTATTTGTATGCATTTGAGAAATTCTATTAAAGAACCAATGATGATTAGCAGAGGCCAACCTTATGATTGGGCGAACAGGGTACCTAACACATTTCCCGATTTATATCTTAGCCCCTAAACCCTCTTTCTATGGTTAACATTTTCAAGATCAGTAAGCCATTTTTGTTTTTTTTAGTTGTTCTCAAAAACTTAGTGGCGACTCTATTTTTAATAAAAAAGATTTTTCAAATTTTGGTTTTCAAGGTGTTAAAATATTTTTCAAAACATCTTTTGAATTTTTTTATTTTTGACCTCTAAATTCCAACGCCACAGCATTTTCTGACGACTCTGCTGAGAACTAGTTTATAAAATCAAATAAGATGGCTAGATTTGAAAACATCATTGGTTCTTAATAAAATTTCTCATTTGCATTTTCGCATGCATATGCATTGTTCTTCAAACCCCTCTGCCTGGTCGACCTGATGCCCTGAACGTTAATCCGTTTCGAGAATTGTTGGGAAGACGGGCAACCCTTATCAACTGTACACTACCATAGGTGCAGTAAAAGGGTTCGGGCGTATTATTTGATCATGTCCTGCACCACTCTAGGCATGGGAGGTATATACCCAACTCTATTCAGAAGGTACCATTTTTAATTGACCAAAATCGGCCTTTTACATATAGTGAATTTAGACCCACCAATTAGGTGTTGCTAATCCTAGTAGGATTATGTGTTTTTTTTATTGTATGTTTTGATTGTATATTGTTAGGATTATTTATTCGGATTAGACTAGTTCCTTCCCCGGGTTTGGCCCGAGTTTTCTATTGTCCTTTGATTAGATTAGTTTTTCTTTCGGGTTCTTACATGGGTTTTTGTTCTTCACCACATTCGATTTTTCACACCGTAGTGTTTCTTACTGTCATCATGACCGTGTTTCATCTTAACTTCTAGGTTGGTTTCTCTTTCCTCCGAGATCTTTTCGGGTCATTAGTTCTCTCTCCCTTGACATAGGCTCGTTTCCTCCAAATCATCGACATAAGCTCGTTTCTTTCAATACCCGTGAGAATTATTTCTCTACCGTCATACTGCTCGTTTTTTTTTAGAATTTTAGGTCGAACCAGTCCGGCCAACATAGCTTTGTTTTCTTGCCAGAGTGCTGTCCGTTTTAGGCAAACCTTCCCTTTAGAATTCAGTTAATCCCCTTTTTAGTCATCATAGTGGTTTTTGAGTCATCCTGTTGTTATGCTGCCCATATGAGCCCGATAGGGACATTGTTATAGCTTCCATGGTTATCTGCCCATGATCTGTTATTTTGAGAATACGAGATATCTGCTATCTACTGTCAAAATATCTGCCCAGGAAGTGTTTGATACTGGTCATTTTGCTTTTAGAATTTAGGTTTCTCTGTGCGATTACCATTGGGCCAAAAAAAGTACAGTCAACACGTGTCTGGAAAAGATCAGTGACAGGAAGACTTTGTAGGGTATCTGAACAGTCGACTAAGTTAGCCGAAATGGCAAAAAACGAGATGAATCTGGCAGCCCTAATGAGGGCGATTACTGATATATAGAGAGCCATAAAGTAACAGACCCAGGCTCAGGTGCAATGTCAGGCACAGATTCGGGCAATTCAGGCCCGTATCCCTGTTGGGAATGAACAACTGGAGGACACGAATGAAAATGGAGAGGACTTTTGGGATGACAACCAGGTCCCCGATGGACCACAAGTTGTTCCACCACCACCACGGAACCCTCGTTAGGTGATAGTCAAGGAGGAAAACACTACGCAGTCTAGAGAGTCTGCACTGATTGAGTAGATCGATCGGATGGAGAAGGTCCTCAGGAAAGCCAAGGGAGTTGAGGAATACATGTTAGATGTAGGGGGACTATGTTTGTTCCCAGATGCTAAATTGTCGAAAAAATTTAAAATGCCAAACATAAAAAAGTTCGATGGAACCGAAGATCCCATAATTCATCTCCGAATGTATGTTAATACCCTGTCGCCAATGGGGATTGATGACCAGTTGAAGGCTCAGCTCTTTCACTGATCTCTTTCTGGGGCAGCCCAGAAATAGTTTCTCTCCCTTGATGTAGCCAAAACCAAAACTTAGGAAGACATTGAAATGGTTTTTATCAGCCAATATAGTTACAATGTCTAACTGGATGTAACTACCCGAGAGCTCGAAACGACCCGACAGGAGAACATGAAATCTTTTGTCGACTTCCTGACCTGATAGAGGGGTAAGGCCGCCAAAATGATAAATAGGCCCACTGAGAAAGAGAAGGTAAGGATTATGGTTAAGAATCTGTTGTCTCCATTAAAGCGTTACCTCATCACGCAGTCACTTTTCACCTTTGAACAGTTGTTCGATGCTGGGGTGTAAATTGAGGATGCTATCCAATCCGGCGATATCGAGAAGACAGAATTCAGTCAGAAACCATCAAGAAGGAATTTCCCCACAAATAACCAGAACCAATTCACTACCACAAACCTCGTGTCCCGTTTGGGCGTGGTGAACCTTTTGAACCCTTCTTCTTTCACCCATCAAACAAGCGACCTTCAATAGTCAGGCGATGGTCAGCAAACGCAACAACGGCCGCGAAGAACTTTTAACCCTCTCAACATCCTGTTATCCACTGCCTTAAGCCGTCTTGTAGAAAAAGGACTCATCAAGGTACTAGATCCCATGCCAGTGCCCAACCCGCTTCCCCCGAGATACAATGTCTCTCAATACTGTGCCTTCCATCCAGGCCACGGGCATTTAACTGACAAATGTATGAGGCTCCGTCATGAGATTCAGAATTCCATTGACAACAAAGTGATCCCTCCTCCATCAGCTATCCCAAAGCCGAATGTCACTACTAACCCATTGCCGAATCATGCCAGGCAAGCAGGGGTAAATTACATGTCCCTTGGGGAATCGGAGGAGCCGAATCAGCACATCTGTTCAGCACACCTACCACGCCCTCATGTTTTAATAATCGAGAATCAGACAGCATGCTCGTTCGTGATGATTAGAGGCAGTCGAGACAGAATAGAATAATGGAATGATAATGCCTGGGGATGGTATCAACCGATGATCCAAATCTATCGACAGGAGGAGGAGCATAATGAAGAGGATGACTGGCCATTGGACTACCCAACTTGGCATTATGGGTTTGGCCATGTACTTGATGGAATCACCATTCCTCAACTTTTTGAGGAAGAAGTACACATTGACCACATGCAATCCTATTGGTTGGTAAGGATTGTGTTGAAATCTGATGGGGTCAAGTAGACTGATTTTTGGGCTGCTCAGGAGCAACAGGTGAACTTTATTGAAGAAGATATCTGAGAAGAGATTGACAATACATGGGCTATCAAAGATGACGAGGAAAGAAGGGAAAGGGCAGCTGTTAATGACCTAAATGATCTGTG